>JUFY01034807.1:111996-163646 GCA_001855655.1 Leptopilina clavipes
ATTATAATGTTAAAGTATCAATAATTTTATTGTCTTTCCAACTAAAACTCAACCAAAGAGTTTATTTGTAACACGAATGCTAAATCAAGTTTAAACCTTAAATATAATATTTTGACAAAACGGTACTCAATTCATAAAATTCTCTCGAATCCGTTCGTCAATTTTATATCTCTTATTGTAATTTTCCAATAAGAATATTTCTTATTCAAATAATCAAAACTTCAAGAGTTAAGCACTAGTCAAATTTGCAAATTTGGAATTACCGCTCTACAATAACTCAATTCGTGACATTCCGGGCCATACCTTGTATGAAGTTCATACATCCTTAGATTTTCCGTTTGTACTATCTAATTTCTTTGCAGTTTCCAGGCCAAACGCCAAATTCAGATCCCAAACAAGAGACGATTCTGCCATTGACCGTCAGTACCGGATCCATTTTCTCAGCATTAAAGTGTAATCCTATTCACTGACAAAATCAGTCACTTTTTACACTTTTAAATTACAGTCACTTCTTTCACTATTAAACAGTATTTTGATACACAGAACGTGTGTGTATCCCACTTCTGATATATTGTAATGTATTTTTAACCAACATTACATTTTAAATATAAAATAGAGTAAAACATTAATATCAATAAGACGAATTAATTTATTGTAATGAAGTCCGTTGCAGGATATAAAATACAGCAAATATAAAATCATAAATAATTATAACGCAGTAATCTCTACTCGTTAGAAAAGCATCTATTCGGTTTGGGCCCAGAACGGCAAGTGCCCCTCGGTTGTCCCCTGGAAAAACCGCGTTTCCTTCAGGAGACTCTCCAAGTCCCAGAACTGGCTAGGAACATGTGTCCGACACATGTTCCGCATTCGTCCTTTGCTATAATCTCAGGGTCTCTCATAGTCCAAAGGAGTCAAACCCTATCAGCATTTCTCAAACTATCTGGAACGTCAAAAATTTGTTTACCACAATAGTATCAAAGGAAGTCATTAAATTGACACTTTTAAATAAATTCTCTGTTTTATCAAAGATTTCAAAAACTATTCCTGGCATGTAAATAAAATTGGTGATGTTGGCAGTGGCGGTTTTTTATTTTAAAAGTTATCACGCTAATTCGTTGCGCAGCACGTGCAACGACACAGCTGCCACAAAATTAGAGACGAAAAGAGTTTAGTTTGAGGTGGGGAAGAAAAAGGGTATAATGTATAACCACCATTTGCTGTGCTTTATACTTACTCTTGTTGCTTTACATTTACATCTTATAGAGACAACAGTGGCGCCACGATTACTGCACCTGGTGCGAAACTACATCGAATAACCACAGGCATCACGCGCACCCAACTAGGTGGTACGAACCTACTAGGATTGGCTTTAATAGCTCTTCATATTCGATTACCGTAGCCGTGACCATGCATGCAATATACATCCAATAGAATTAATTAATCCTCACAAACAACGTTATCATATCATTAAATATACCTTCCGTGGTTATTGAAAAATTACACTTCATTAATGAAAATATTGCCCTATGACTAAAAGTAACATTTTGCAACTGCGCAATTTTGATAATAACTAACAGAATTCAATCAAAAAGTATTTTCGACCAATAATTACTTGTACAGGATTATGCCACCTTCTTGATAAGTTGTTATTTGTAAAAATAATTAATAATTTATTGAAAGTCTTATTAATAGACATAGTATTCTGTTTTTGTGAATAAAAGTAAAGTGAATTCAAGTGAAATAAAGTGAATTAAATTGTAGTGAGTTCAAAGTCTTAATAACAGTCATAGTTTTTTTTCAATGTTAACTTGAGATTCCTAAACGTGATTAAAATCTTAGTGAATATATGAAGTAGGTGATGATTTTGCTAAATTCAGACATTATGTCATTTAAATTTGTTTGAAAACTAAAAATCTGAATTTTTGTTTTGCAAAATGTAAAAAAATATAAAGTTATTTTTGGTGTTGCAAGTAATGTAATTTAAAAATTAAATAAATTTTCAATTGTGCATTTACCTATTTTTTGGATTGATTAATTTAAGCAACTGTTTATAAATAATATAAGAGAAAATTGGAAATAGATATAAAAATTGGAAACAGGTTTATATTGGATAAAAGAAAATATTGGAAATTGATATTGGATAAAAAAATTGGGAATGGCTAATATTGGGTGAAAGCAAAATTTGAATATTATAAAAATTTAATTGTTAATTTAATTTAAAAAATCTAATATTTAAATTGGAATTTAAATCGACTTTTTCTATTTTAATTTAATTTTCTTGATATCTGTCAGTTTTATAAAAAAACCGCAATATAGCAAACGAAGAAGGATTTAATTTAAGTGCTTTAGATTCTAGTATACACTAGTATTAATAATTAAAACAGCCATAGATTATCCTTACTTCAAAAACTCTTTTTTAAGCAACTTGTTTGTTTTCTAGGAGAGCATACACATCCGCTAAAGCTAGAGTCATCAGACTGATTTACAGATCCCAAAATAGCAAATAATAGTTTTGAAAAAAAATTGTAGGTACTTTCATTATTTCCAATAAATATTTTGATAAGAGTTTGTTTTAGTAGAATAAATCAGGAATGTCATAAAAGATATCCGTAGTTAAAGTACATCTTCAATTCCCTGATGGGTAGTCAAAATGCTTAGCCATATAAGACCATTACATTCCCCTCTAAGTTCTTTATTTTCGTCTTGAATCGCATATATCCCTAGACGCTTATAAGTCTGACCGTCTGCGGTTTATTCATCTCTTCCTTTTTTGGTATGGATAACCTTTACTTAAATTTTTCATCATCGACTTGGAGCATTTTCATCTCAATATAGCTTATTTGATATCCTTTGGCTAGATCATTTTTCTATACTGTAATTTTAATAATAACCTCATTATATGATGACGACGAACCATGTCATCGTAACTTAATTTTTTGCCATCTTAATTTTTGACGATAAATTTTTTAAAAAAAGTGACATAAATTAATTTTATGTTATTTATCACCTTCCAAGAATCGAATTTAATATAAAACAAAAACTCACTTAATCTTACCATTAAATATTCTGCATCTTTATAGTCCGTGAAGAGTTGTTCCGTGACATCTGATGTACACCTGACGACATTTTACGATCAAGTTTTAGTACACATAAACGCTCGGATTTAGTATAAATATTATTGCTTATTTTCAAAAATACATTTAAGAGTTAGTCCGTAGTCGTTGGTTTTATAAAGAAAATTACACTTTTAATTTATACGTCTATCGACGTTAACGATCGATCCAATATCCAAGCTTATTAGACACATGGCAATGTGTCTTATAAGCTTGAGATTTTAAGGCGTCCAGTTTAAGTTAACTCAAGGAAATTTTATAAATTACCATCAATTTGTTTTAGAAAACAGTAAAATATCTGAGATTTGATAGAGAGTGGGTCACAAGAAAGAATAAAGAGAGAAGTATTTCGTGTATTTTCAGTAGTAGTTGCAATGTGTTTTAAAAGAAAAACCCCATTACTGTAAAAATATTGATGTTGAAAATTTTAACTTCTTTAACTGTCAGGGGAAAAGCTTGCTCTTTCACCGCATAAAAAACGGTTTAATAGAAGTCGTAAATTTTTTCACCCCAGTTGTGTACAGTCTTCTCACAATTTTACAAGAATACGTTCTCTTTCTGTGAGTAAGATTTTTTTTTTATTGCCACATTGACTCAACGTTTGCTTTACGGCCTCCTTGATAGTTGCAAAATGACGTGATCACCGTTGCACATTGACCGCGCGTCCAACATTATTTTCAACGCTTTAATTACACAAGACCACAAAATTTATTTTTTGTATCCCCAATTCAGACTTTTGCTTACTAGCTAGTTTCATAAACCATATGATTTATTTGTATGTTTTAGAGCCTACGGAAAGATCGAAATTTAATTTATTTAATTTGCGAGAGAATTGAATAGAAATTACATAATTTTCTTTGTTTGTTACAGGTAAGCCTGACTTGAATTATTTCTTGGAACAACTAAGAGTAAGTCAATACAATAATAATAATAATTTTATAGTACATCGCACTCTATTGAAGGTGTAAAAAATTATCTTGTATCTCTCACGAATAGTTGCGTGTTGCCATTTATTATTTTTTAGTCACGAAACTTCATACACATCTTGTAAAGTGAAACACAACACCTATAAATAACCAATTAATTTTGAATTTGCTATAATCGACCATAACTTTAAAATTCTAACTCCCAGTAATAAAATCTTTGTAGTTTTTTTATTTTAAAGACTACTTTTTTAAAAGTTATGTCTTTAATTATTTTTTAGTGTAAACAAGATAAAATTTTTTATGTGTTTCAATTTTCTTACTATGATAAAATAAATCAAATTAATAATTACTAGAAAACTGCATACACAGCATAAATTTCGTAGGTTCAAAATTTAAATTTTATTGGATAAATATTATTGGATTTTGGATCCCATATGTAGGTTTGTTTCTAAATCACTTTCATGATTTCAAAAGATCCCTCTTAAACTTGAAGAAATTTGTCCACTATTTTTTTCTACAGATGTTATCATAAACTAATTCTAATTTTCTATCATATTCCATATCTTTCGGAACGGGCGAAAAATCTTATTATTTTTCAAATGCTCGTTTAGGTTTCTTCTTTAGATGTAACTCCACTGGCGTAAACTCGATAGTTTCGTGATGCGTTTCATTGATGCAATCTTCGATGATTTTCACCCAGTTGCACCATAAATTGTCTCAGGTTTTCCGAATGCTTTTATATGATTGAAAATTTTATTAATTACCGTTTTTGTAATTATTATATTAAAGAAAAATAATTCAAAAACATGGTAATGGTACTAAAAATAAATTTCGAGGTATCAAAAGTCATGAAATTAAGATTTACAGCATATTCTTTTTCACTGCTTTTTATATAAAGGATCAATGTCGTAAAAGGCGGAAGTTTTTCAAGATTAGATGACAAGGCAGAATTGTAATGCATCAACGATCAAGAGTTATTTTAGAGTTCCTTGTGGTTTTTCATCAAGGAAAATGGTACAGATTCGTGGGTGTGTACTGGATGGTTTTCCCTTGTGCAACTTATCTTCATTCTAGAACGGAAAAGGAAACGTCTGTTTTCCCATCCCCACTTGTCACCTGTGCTCTTGAATTATGTATAGCTTGCATACACGATTCCTTTATGCACCTGCAGCACCACGAAAACGCATCATCTATTGCGCAAGACGTACACTTAAATACAAACATACATAGAGAATTTACAATTTAGCTACATTAAAAGCATTCCACTTTTCATTTTACCTAAGCTGTCTTGAATTGAGATCGTAATTCGACTCTTCCAACTGCTAACGAGTCTGAAACTTTTATCACATTTTTACTACCATACATGACGCCGAAAAGATATTACTTGAGCTATATTGCCTTTGGGGTAGGATCGTAAATATAAAATCTACAAGCACTCTATAAAAATATACATATATATTTTTATTTTCAAAATCGATTTCTTTAGAATAAGTAAATGACGTTAAAAAACATAAAAAAAAAATGAAGATCTATTGAATATCAATGGATTTTTTTTAGATTAATTTTGTTTTCAAAACTTTAATGTTTCACACACTTTTCATACAAATGGAAATTTGACTCTTGGAATTTGGAAGTTTTTCTTGTTCTCTAGTCTAATTTTTTTCAATGTAAAATTATTTATCTATTGCTGCGGAGTAAAAAAGAATTTCGATATAAAGCATTTTTGAAAGTTTTGCCATTGATATTCACCAATGCCAATAAAAGAAAGCCAGAATGCTTTGCGAAATCATGCATAAAAGCTATGTGTTTACGAAAAGAGAAAAACGTTTTTCGGCAGCTTTCTCGCGGGACAGTTAACGGCTCAAACAAAGGCAATGTGCCCAATGCATTTTCCTTTTGGTTCAGCAGCGAGTGGAATTACGAGCCAGTTCTCTTTTAACCGAGTAGAACCATTCAACGGGTATTCCGTGTATGCATATGCATGTGAATATATACAGACAGTGGAAACACGAGAACGTAGAAAAACGCTACCATCGCTCCCAAAAAGTGAATTTGAAAACATTGTTTTTGTAAAATTAAATTTCCCTTGTGGCAGTCTTGTGACGAAGCCGCATATACATCTATGTGAAAAATATACATTCACCTCATTTAATCTGTTACGCTAAAATAATTGAAATAAAAAATACATTTATTCTAAAATATTAACTCTTGGTTGGAATTTCGTTTTTGATGATCACATATATATTTATTGAAATAAATCCAGCAGTCTTAGAGAATGTTTACAATAACACATTCAATCACGACTTTGACATTTTTCAATAATCGAAAAATAAATCAGTTTTAAGAAACGTTTAATATCCGAGCTGATCCACATTAATCTGGAAAAAATATCAGAAGAGACGAAGAAGCCGAAGTCAATCCAAGAGAGTGTTAGGTGCATGAGCCATTAAGAAAGTAGACTTTCTAATTAAAATCGGAAGTGACTCCAACAAGAAGGGCTTTTAATGCAGAGGTCACCAAAGCGGTAGGAAGCATGGGTAATGTGCAGTCGGTGGATCAAAGGCAACGCTTAAGATCAGCGACTTAGATTGCCTTAACTAGGAGAAGGAGGTCCGACAGGTTCTGGAAACAGTTCTTGAGAAGCCAGGAAGCAGGAAGGTGACGGTCTTAGAAGCCACAAACGGGGGATGAAGCTCGCAGTTGTAATCACCGACCGAGAAAAAACGGAAAGGCTGGAAAAATTGCGACCTATAAAGATAGGTTTTATGTCGTGCCCAATAAGGAAGAGAATTATGGTCATTAGGTGTCATCAAAGCTCAGATTATGGCCACATGGGAAGAAGTAATTTACGGAACAAAATGTTCAGCGAACATATTGGCTGCGTGCTTTAAGTGCGGTGAAGCTGATCACAAGTTTGCAGACTGCAAGAGAATTCCAAGCTGCTTCTTATGCAAGGAGAAGTACATCGATAAAGTTAAATAATAACCATTTTGTTGGTACTGAAGTTGAGTCCTACAATCAGCCCTTCAGGACTCTTGCAAAGACAAAAAATTTCTTAATTGTAAAAAACCCTTTCTTAAATATTTTATATATTTAATAAAATTGTTTCCGGACCTCCAGTGGATGTCTGCAATTTTAAACAGATCATAAGGAAAAGAAAAATTACTTTTTAAAAACTACATAAAAATTTATTTTTTCTATTCTTTGTGTTTCAATCAAGTGGTATCTATTTCTGCAACTGTGAATAAAGTTTTACAATACTAGCGTTACATTTATGTACTATACAGTGATAACACAGGATAATCCAATTTGAAAGGAACTTGCAATTGAAATTTTTCATTGCTTTGAAAAAAATGTCGTGAATTGCGTTCTCTGAAAGATGTCCTCCTCTATATAGAAACTCATAAAAAGTGAAATTGATTTGCAGATTTACTTTGACGCTCGTAAACCCGTCAACGCTCTCAGATTTCCATCCGGGATGAAAAAGATAAGTGATCAACCGCCAGAAAGCAATGAAAAACTTTTTGAAACTCGGTTTCAGTTGGATCTTATCCAACTAAATGCTTTCCCGTCAGCAGGCGAACTTGATTAGAGAATTGGTTGTGTGTGGCTGCGACTCGGGATTTTCACCGACGGAACTTATCAATGCATGAAAGGTCCGGATTTGTAGGGTCGCGAGAGCAGAATTTGTGGTTGAAAGTTTAAGGGATGATTCACTATCTGGATTTATAAATATTTCGTAAATTGATATACACCTGCAATTAGGAATAATTTCACATTAATGCATTTCTAGATAGTTTAATAGGATTTTGTAACTATTTTTGAAATTAGGAGTACTCGCATTTGCCTGGACCACCCGTCTATTTGGGTTTTGTCGACAGAGAAGAGGGAAACTGTTTTGTATCCCGTAGAACGAAGTACTCATCTTCAGGATTTGAAAATTTCTGACATAAATGCTTCGGGAGATTGCAAATAATTCAGTTGTTATAAATTCCAAATCGCGTTGAATTTATTCGCTTGTAAATACCGCTAATGAGATTCGTGACACGAAAACGTTTGACTGAGTACATTTTCCGCTTCAGTTGATATTTGTCAATGTTCGTAAACGCGCGACTCGGTAAAAGCGTCCTCGCACAATTCCGGATTCACGGACAGTGACGTTTTCCCTAGCATGGTAAGTACATGGGTGATTCACTGGCACGAATTCGCGTCTGTTAAAAGACATCTATCTTTGTGAAATATGCATCTGCAAACGTAGCGATACCACTGACTCGGTATTCAATCTCAACCATTTATTAACTGTAGTGTATCCCACCGCTGCCACCGTGCCATGGCACTTGACGCAGTCACGTACTCTCTAATTAAACGCAGTCCAATTACAAACTAGGTACGGTATTTAATGTTCTTCATCCACCGCTACGGGACGAAGAAGAACCTTTTTTTTCATGAAACTGATAGAGTCGAGAGAGTGCACTGACATTACCGAGCTAATTTAATCGTTCAAACAATCCAAGTCTCATGTCAGATAAATTCTTCTCGTGTCAACAAAAAGTTGCCTCTCTATTCAAATTTAACCAGTGTACGTAGAAAATTTCACGTGAGAAGTGAGTTTTTATGTTCTCGGACTGCAAAACGAGGTTGAAAAGTGCTTTGGAAAAATAAAAGTTGCCAGAGAGATCCGAGGGTGAATATAGAGATAAAGGTTGTTAATCCCATATAGGACCTGACGTTGCAACACTAGAGCCACGTTCTTTTTATACGTTTGCTTCGAGAGTAAAGATCTTTAAACTGTTAAATTTAGTTACAGTTTTAGTAATGTATTTCTATTTCCATTCCAGTTCAGCTTCAGTTTTAACGATATTAATGCCTTTCCTTTGGAATGATAACGGCATTTAAGCGTTTAAGAATAGAACAAAATTTATTATTTAAAATTGATAAAACCTCGCGATTACTCTATAATTGTATTACTTCGTTTCAATATACATTAATTAACCGTGTTTTGATTTATTTTAATTACTAGTCCACGACTATCCCGACGATTTTCATCCTTTAAAGAAGGAAAAAACTTGGTTGATGTTCAGAGAATGTGTTTTGACTTTGATACATTCACGTTTTATGGTCGCATCATTGCAGTGTATTGAATATTAAATGCCACGCCCCTCAATGTCAGTCAAATTCCATAATCATAATTCAATGTGATAGCCTGACACGTACTCCATTCACATACATTTTGTAATAAAAGTTCCTCATCTATTTCTATCAGCACTGAAATAAAAAGTTAACCCATCATATTTATGTTTCAACATAAAATATGAGATAAAAATTTAACGTAAGTTTTTCTTCCAATATTAATTTTATTTTCAATTTCATTAGTAGTTATATGAGATGTTTTGGAAATAATTCATTTATAATCATTCTGTTGGTTTAATTCGAACTAAAGTTTGTTGAAAATTAGAAGCAGATATTTTAAATAATTTTTCACTACTTTCAATGGTTGTATATTTTAGGATAATTTCTGTTTGCGAAGCAGCAGCTGAACATTAAAATGTTATTTAGCATAATATGAATGACGCTATAACAACGCTTGGGGCAAGTAATTACAAGATGTTAGCACCTCTGGTCGAATCATCCATGTAGGAACCAAGAAACTTAGACCAAGATGCTCGCGGGAGCACTTTGGCATCAGGCAGGAAGGACTTTGCGTATAACTTTAACCAACGGGTCTTAATTAGAAGACCTTAAGTTCGTATAACAGTCTGATCTGCGTAAAATTCAGCTAATTATGACTGTACATGTTTAGCCATTGGAACTTTGAGGAGAATTCTGATGGGTTTTTGATTTTTACTATTTTTTTTTACTAATAAGCGGGTCACGAATACCTGACAGAACATACAACCAAAATATTTTTGGTTCGAGTCTAACCACCGTATTTTAATTTAATATTTTTGGAAATAAATTAATATTTAAAATTTTAAAAATTTTAAAAATTATAATACTAATAATTTGCGTTAATAAAACGTTTGTTAGATCATAAATCAGATTTTGATGTTGTCGCAATATTCCTCGATTTCGTTGAACTGGAAAATCCCTTATTCAGCTGATATTCAGAACGTTGTAAAATCGATTTGACATAGACTGAAGTGGACGCTTCAAGTGGAACATCCGAAGTTATGACATCTTAAGCTAGGTGTCATTCATAAGGTCAAATTTAAATTGGAATAGTTGATCATCAGCGGTTTCCGGTTGTGGATTTGTGAAGGGGTCGAATCAGCACAAACTGTGTTTCTTGGGTATCGATAAAGTTTAGATTGTTAATTTACAGCGTCATCCCCCTATGAACACTCCATCCAATCTAGAATATTTATGACCTTCTCCTGTTCAGTAGACTATTGCTTGCAACTCTCATCAATTGTTTTAATTTTTATTCAAAATTATTTACAAACTAAAAACTGATGTCAAGCAACTGATATTTGAATAATAAATAACAAATTGAATAAATTAATAATAAATAAAAGTTTAAAAAAATATCTTTAATCCAGGAGAAAGAAGATTATTTTTCATAAAAAAGGAAAATACTTTTAGGAATAATGAGAGAAAGGGTGCAAACTAAGCGGATTTTTCAATTAGTGCACAACATTGATTTATGAAAAGAAGAAAATTTACTAAATCTTGTCGCACTTTAAGAGTCGTTGATCGTGTAGAAAATAGAGTCCTGTGTGAAATAAGGTATAGCGTTTGTTTTGTCCGAGACAGAATGATTAATTCGCCACTCGGTGAAACGTGGCACAATAGGATTAAAAAGAGAGTATTTCTTCTACAAACAATATGACTATTTTTGCCGCAATGCAAAAATGGAATAATTCGTAAAAAGGCGATTTCAACATGCAGAGGGTAGACTAACTAAAACATAGTGGGTCATCGAGTTTCTTAAATGTAACTTACTACAAAACTGGTTACAACTTCCTAAGGGAATTTAACTTTTAAAACTCACAACTTTTTCTAATTACTGACCCGAGATCGTGATAGACATGTATAGCAACCTGTCAGTTCGTAAAGCGAATTTCAAAAAAATTCGTATTCGTTACTGTTCTTAGATGAAGTTGTTCAACAACTGTTGGGAATTATATCAAGAAATCAAGGTAGATTTAAATTTGGAGAAATTAGAAATAATTAAAGGGTTACATCTAGTCAGGCGGGCCGAAGAAAATTAATTAATGATCGACAATGAATATTTAAAATTAAATTTTATTTAATAAGTATGTTAAAATATGTTCAGGAAATGTTTATCTGTGAATAAGTTGCGAAAGGGAGATTAGTTGACAGAAAATAAATGTCGGATATATAAAGTGGTTTGCTCGAAATCGAATCGGAGTACATCGGTTGAGAAAAAGAAGGCCGAACTTCCGCAGTTTAGTATGAGGTATTCTCCAATAACAGGAATAGGGGCTGGCCTGGAATTTGGTATAAGTACGACTAGGAATCTCCTCTTATATTGCTTTACTATTGGCTGAAAGTGCTGGGCAAAAATTCACGTAACGACTCATTCCAAAGTAATGTGAAAATAAGAGATCTGTCTGAAGTATTTTAGAAAATTACTAGCTCTTAATGTGTTCATTTTGCACTTCCTTGCGAACCTCTTATTGAATATGATCCTTTGGTTTAATTTTGTTTCATAATTTACTCGTACTCGTTTAGTTTACTTTGGTTATCTATAGCACTACTCTCTAAATTTGAATTAGTAAAAATTTTAACTAATTTGAATTAGTGACTCACTTTTTGCTTTCGAATTAGTTAAATTTTACTAATAAATAGTAAAAAAAAATTTTTCTACTAATTTATTAGTAAATTTTAACTAATTCAAAAGAAAAAAGTGAGTCACTAATTCAAATTAGTTAAAATTTTTACTAATTCAGATTTAGAGAGTATGCAAGGGCTCCAGACAATTTTTGTATCACTGGTACTGTTTTATTATCGTATTTTTTATCCCTCATAATTTAGAAAATGTTTTTATTTTTTAACTTCACAATATTTAGTCGGAAATTGTGGATTTTATGACATTTGCTCAAGTGCATTATAAGATGTTGATGCTAGAAAATAAAAACTGCATTAAGACATTATATTTAGTCGAGCAAAGATTCCCTTCATGTAATTGCTTTTGGTGAAATGACATCGTATGCTTTATACTTCGCTGATTTAGAATTTACGCTCATCTTTTGTGGTTTACAAACTATGGGAGAAATTTACAACTTGCGGTTTATGAAATAAGGATTTAATAATTAGTAATTAATAATTAGTAGTTAATAATTAGTAATTAATAATTAATAATAATATACAAAGCGTCAGGCAACTTTTAGTTTTAATCTTTCCTAATTCCCTTCATTCTTAATCAAAATTCGGAAATGATATTAACTTCAAAATAGAATTTTAATTTGATTTCTAATTTTTCATGACAGAAGGATAATTTAACTATTTAAGTCTGTCGCTCATCATTTTCTTCGCACATATACAATCTCTAGCAATTTTTCATCAATTTTATAACTAATTTTCAAAAGACTGCGACTGTTGCAATTTTCGTATAATGTTAGTAAACCTGTCTTGGACAGGTGAAAAATACCTTCAGTATTTTTATTTCAGTTGAGGCGGAAACCACTTAAACACAAAGAAAGTTTTTGTTTTTGCAAAACAAATATCAATCGAATGTCGCATTTCGATGAATTAAAAATAATAGTTGAATAACAGTTTGTTTGTTTGTATGGTTTCAGGGCAAATATTTTCTGTCTCTAACTCAAAATAGGTCACGAATCTCGAAAATGTGTTTACCAAGAAACTGTTTACATTGCATGTAAAAATCTTTCTTTATTGATGTGATATAAATTTTTTCACTTTGAATAAAATGTGGGCAAATATTAATAAATATTGATCGATTAAAAAATGTTTAGGTTACTTCAAAAATTTTCCCGATAAGTATACAGTTTGAAATTGTTCATCTTTTGATATAGAAGGTGTAAAAATATCGCAATAGCAATTTAAACGATAGAGGGTGTTTTTTTCGTGTATATTGATAAATTAAAATAGAAGCAATAATGGAAAGAGGGATACTCGAATGCGGAATTATTTACAGCGAGATCCCTGTCAGAGCGTTGCCCTACGAGCGACTAACCGTGTCAACACTGGGTATGAGTGTTTGCATACAGAATATGGCGAATAGTAGTAGACATTGGAAATGCCACGACACTGTTTACATGCACATACGTTCATGCTGTATATCCACGTGGCCTAATTACATGGTCCTGCTTGTTCTTAAACGTACAACGTTAAATTTTGCGCCATTTTCACACTCCGCTGAACAGTTTACTGAAATGGGCAGAAGGCATTAGATGGAGGCGGTGTGCACTGGCATGTAAAGGCAATTACCGTCAGACATTGTTCCTTTACCATTTTCAACTGTACAGGTATTTTGATTCAATAATAATTCATCATGGAATTTTACGGCAAATTATTTTGAGACGTCCTCTCGTGAAATATTCTGAGTTTTTGATTTATGGTTAAATTACAGACATGGAAATTTACAGTAAAATCAGGAATTAGTGTTTAAATAATGGAATTGACTTAAAACTGAAAAATCCACACCGGGGATGAACTCCATTAACTTTTCTAAATGAATAAAAAAGAAAACAAAAAATGTGGCACTATTTTATTATGCTCTCAATCAGTGACTTTAGCTCGTCTACACTGCAGTGAGTAACCTTGCCAGCAATTCTACTCAACCACGTGTAAGAAAGCTTGGCAAAAAAAACCGCAAATGGCACAATCTGTCATTGTGTCGGATTCAGGTAATTACCGATCTCTATCGCAAGCCGTTAGTGTCTCGGATATTACGAGCAGTGTCGTGTTAGAGGAAATCATTATAGGGAATAGAATTACTGTTTGAACAAAATTATTACAACTGGAATAATGATAAACATCAAAGTCCCTTCAGAAACCTGAATTAATCACAATTCAAAAGATAAAGAACTTTTAACGATCGAAATACACAAAAATGTATATTTCCTTTTTTCACAATTCTCCGTTTCAATTTTTTTGTTTGTCAAAAGTAGATTGCGAAATTAAAAAAGAAAACAAGTGAACCTTGTTATCAGATTACTCTCAAAATTACTTTTGTTCTCTCTCAACAAAGGCAGTCTTCTTTTAAAAAGAGCAAGCTCAGTTTCCCTGATTTGTAATTCTTAGTCGTGGAAGGTTGCTTTTGTATTCTCCAAGAATTCCCTTGGGCAAGCTCTTTCAAGCGTTTCGATCTACAGAGAAATCTGCTGCTCGCGCTCTCTTAATTCATCTCATCGGGATCCTAGGAAAAAAAAAGTAGAGAAAAAAATGGTTCATCGAACGCAATTATTCGCCAAGACAAACTCGCCAGGTATCTTTCAAAACAAACCCATTAATGTCTCCCTAGTGGGAGATTTAACTCAGTCCAAAATCTTTCAAAACGAATTCAAGTGAGCAAAGATTCGTTGGAAAATTTATGTAACGAACGACAGAAATTAACATTTTTCGTGAATATGATTTATTTGGCTTGAAAATAAGTCTTGGAGAATAAATAAATCTTGATCCGTAGTTGAGTTAACGTTGAAAATCTGAAGGTGTGTTGCATCATCTAAACTTCGGAGTAATTAAGACATTGAGGTGTTTTTCTTTATTCTGGGTGACGATCAAGTAATTTGAATCCATCTAATTGACATTGACGATGAAATCATTCTGTCATTTTGGAATTAGTAGTAAGAGAAATTTTAAGTTTAACACAAATGACCTTTGAGAATATGTCCTCAAGAGGATTCAATAATAAGAGGTGGATTTTATTACGCGATATTTCCGTGGCATTGTGCAATTCTTGGTAGTCGATGTCATCATGAGTATCAATATCTTCCCTCCTGTTGCTTTTCAGGGGTCGTTCCTAGATAATAGAAGGCTTAGAATTGCGTTGCTAGAGTCTCGACATAGGATTGACCCTACTTTCGGTTAATCTCCATTAATTGAATTTTGATCCTGGTCCAGAATAGCATAGGCGACGAGGCGTATGTTCCTGGGAGAATACTTAAGGTACTCAAATAATATATTAGTTCTGCTGACAAGCTACGTTACCAGCCAGCAAAGCTCAATGTCTCCTAATTTTGAGGTTAGTTAGCACCGTCATACATCATTGGTCAATTTGTCTTGCTCTGTGTTACTTCCTGTAATACCACCACATACATGTAATCTCATACTCTATTCAAGCATGTGTGTTGCCACACATAATGCACCCTCGAAAGTTTTAATCGTCCAAAAAAAAGTTTCCAGAGACATGACCTCCTTTTTCCATCAGGAACGCTCTATTTTGAGTCTCTAGTTCTCTACTTTGAGTTTTATAATGAATATCGAGAGGAAAGTTTAGAGGAGTAGATATTGTATTTTCAAGTTGCCAAGATATAAGTGATAAAAGGAATTTTAAGCACCTGACTCTTCACCCAACAAAGAAGGAGAAAGTTTCTAATCGTGGTCTTTCGAGTACACTTTTATTCAATGTTGAAAACATTCATTCTAATTTAATTTTCCATATCGCAAAAATAAAAATTACTCTCTAAATTTGAATTAGTAAAAATTTTAACTAATTTGAATTAGTGACTCACTTTTTGCTTTTGAATTAGTTAAAATTTACTAATAAATTAGTAGAAAAAATTTTTTTTACTATTTATTAGTAAAATTTAACTAATTCGAAAGCGAAAAGTGAGTCACTAATTCAAATTAGTTAAAATTCTTACTAATTCACATTTAGAGAGTAAATAACACTCCAAACTGATGATCATTTTGTTTTAATACATATAATTATTGACAATCATTCTTTAAAAAAATAATTATCAATATATTGATTCTTATAAACTGTATTTTAGATGTAAGACTAATTGCTTTACAAGTAGAAACAGAAAACAGACATTCTATAATGATTATTGTTTGAAATTCAAACAGATTCGTTAATTTAGTAAAATACTAAAGCGTAGTTGACATTTACTTTCAATTAATTTTAACTCTGGCGATCAATTAATAAACGAAAGATAACGTCAACCGGTCTGCTATTTCACATTCATATTTTTAATTTTATCATTTTAATTTACTCCCCAGTAAATTGTTTTACTTTCGGCAGAAATAATTTGCTTGATGGAAATTTTTCATAATAAACTGAATTCTTCAAGTTATTCTCGGACCATATTATTGCAAAGTGTTGAAAGTGAAGAAAATTGTGAAACATAAAATAGTGACATTCATTAAATTCTATATGATTTATTTCGAGTTGAATTTTCTTTTTCTCTTCGTTTAATTTATTTACAGTTTGATTGATTATCGTATTTGTTGACTTAATTTATTAAAATTTGTTCCATTTTACAATTTATTTTTGCAAAATAATTGCAATTAGAAGTACCCTCATGTACCTGGAATTTTTAAACCAGAAGAGAGAGGAATAGGGAAAGTAGAAAAAATCTATCGCCAAATGCAGTCGGTTTATTGATTGTCAAGTTATGAATGTACATTTGAATAGTCTTTGTAAGTGCACAAAATCATCCTCAACGTCAAACCTCCGGCTTGATATTTCTCGACCGCAGTGAAATACTAGTTTATCTAGAGTCATGGATTGGTCATCCAACTAATTGTAAGCACTAACGAATGTGAACTTGAGGAGATGTCATTAGTATAACTTTAACACCGTGTTACAATACCATCGAAACTATGAATTAATAAAGTAATTAAAATTTACTTTCTAAATATAAAATTCCACTTTGTGGTATTACGAGGATTTATTATGTATTTTATAAAGCTTCTAGAGTTTCTGCTTTTACTTATATTTAATCCCCTTAGCACATATAGCGTTTAAGATAAACTCGGAAGATAAAAAGTTTCTGTTTCAATTTTTAGCTTTTACTTTGGAGAATTCTCAGTTCATAGAAACTTCGCGTAAGATCGTTGGTGACTTGCACATTAATTGAAATTACCCTCGCATTATATCTAATCCCTTTGATGGGTTTACAATTCGAGAGTGTTTGATTTTGTGTTCAAACATGTTTGTGCTTAAATATCGTATCTAATCACTTCATCACCAATATTGCGATGAGCACAATTAGCAGCGGTCTATCTTCAAATCACTGAATAATATGTTTTAAATTAACTCCTAATTACTGCCGGTATTCAAGCACTTTAATTATATCGATCCAATTCGATCAACCTTTTGCCGAACATGTGGTGTAAGTAGTGATAAATTCAAATTACACCAGTCGCAAACTTGATTTTAAGATTCAAATTCACTAATTGTTGTTAGATAATTATCACAAAGACGAGAGGGTCAGCCTCTCATAAACTGCGATTATTTTAGGTATCTAATTGCAGATTTTTTACTTCCGACCCCAAAAAAATACAAATGCCTAAAAAATTAAACTAAATTGAACACTGAATCCTTAAATTTTTTTCTCACCAAACACATCTCTTTTTCAATATAAATATTGAAATTAAAAAATATATATATAACACAATTGCTTATTTAATTGAACATGAAAAAGGGTGAAGTTTTCAAAGACCAATATCTGCAAACACAACTAGGCCAAACTAAAATTGCTCCGCTTGTCGTTCAAGCATTTAGCAAATTGCCTGCGGTCGTGGAAAACTACTTGCTTATCCTGTAAAGTCTCACAAGTTTTAAACTTGAAAATCCTTATGGTCTCAAAGACGTTTTATATCTCTTGTAGTTTCTCTCATCGTTTTCTCAGAACAGTCCTGAGCAATTAATATCTCAATTTGTGTGTCATCAGGAGAAAAGTTTAATAATGATGAATTGTCCGTTTTTTTCAATCATCCTAATGAAATAGACATTTCATTAAATGAAGACTTTTGGAAATTGACTTTTTGAATTCTTTTGGAAAATGATCAGAAGAAAAATTAATTAAATAAATTTCCATGTTTGCAATTACTTTTTTGAAATAAGACATTTAACGTGACGCATCATTACAGATAGTTAAATATTTTAGAAAATAATTTCACATTATGATAATTTATTTTGATATTGAAACAAAGAGGAAAAATTGAAAATAGAATTATACTGATGTAGTTAAATTATAATTCTACGTAACTGAAATGGAAAAGATGTTAATATTTAATTAAATAGCATCATAAATTCAAAGCTGTATATTAATTATTGTTACATCCACTTTGCTAGGTAGTAATTAAATATTTACCGTTGTTAGGTTAGTAATATTTAACTTAGCAAATTTTATTATCCTGTAATTGATAATAATCCACTTCTTGTTCTAGAAGGTAATATTCATTTACATAAGTTTTTAAGTGATGAATTAAAGTTGTTTAGTTCACTTGCATTCAGGAAGTTTATGATTATTTTTAAAAAGAAATAATAGAAAATTACACTATTTTTTCTTCTTACAGTAAATTTAAATCAAATGTATGTGAATATAGTCTTGCTTTTAGTTTTTAATTTAATTATGTTACGAGGGAAGTGGAAAATCTGCTAAACCAGATACTAAGGAACTTGAAAGTTATGAGCAGTAAAAAGTTAACATTTATTTGCCTTATAATAGTATCGTGACTTTTAAAACTCCTAATGTATTTTTAATGTTGTTTAGTGGAAGGAAGAATAAATTCAGTACACAGATGACCACTAATGGATTTACATGAATCCTAAATGTCATCAATACTGTTAATGGGAATATTTTTATAATAGCATTTTCTCTTGATATAAATTTTTATTTCATGAAATATGTGAATTTAGCTGCAAACGAGTATCCATTTCGAAATATCCCCTCGAGAACAGGGGGATCCATTCGTAACTGATATTTCACATGATCGATCATTATTGGACCATTTGTCCTTACAACACATCGAAAAGTATATTGAACCCTTTTGCCATGTTCTTCTATTACAATACTTACCTTATTTTATACATTTATGTGTCCTATTTCAAGTTCGTTTAAAAAAAATTGCTCTTGTATTTTTTATATTCCGTTACATCAATACTGGAAATTGTTAGAAATATAGATCGTAAGCAATAAACTTTTGTGCAATTTTCTCGTATAGAGATGTTTATTTTTTTAAATAGACCTATCAAAAACAGATGAAAGAGTAAAATAGAAAATTCAACATTGAATTTGTTTCGATCATTTATTTATAACAAAGTGTTACGTCAAAGATAGAAGTCACTTCAAATATATGGAACAAGTTCCTCGTTTTAAATTTGTTCCAAAATGAAGCTAATTTGGGATGAGGATAAGTCAATGATTTAGCAAAGATTTGTGAGAGAATATTTATTATAAAAACAGAAAATTCCACAAACGAATTAGAAAAAATTTATTTCAGTTCCAAAACATCGTGGTTGATGATCATTGCAAGTAATAGTGGTTTAGTATAATAGGTATTTTAAGATAGGATTCAAAATCACCACAGTGCAATGTGACTTCAGCGACAACTACTCCTTTCACTCTACTTTGAAACTCAAACTTTGGTCTTCTCTTTGGGTATTCAAATTTGGAATTAACTTAGCAAGAAGCATTCAAGAGAAACAATTAATTATAAGTTTATCGGATAGGATTCAATTGCATTCCACCTGTCCAATAATCCAATCATACCGTCACGTTATTTTTCGTTGAGATTTAGACAAAACAATTGCTACAAATTTTTTCTTCGTTTTGCGTTTTTAAAAAATAAAAAGATATTTTATTTACTTGTTTCTTTAGACGTAAATTGTAGATATACTGTAAAATAAGCATCAAAAGGAAGATCAAGTATATTACAAGTGGATATGACCTTTACTAACCCTCGAAATGTGCCGCAGTGAACAGGATCACGACAAACCACGCCTTGAGTACTCAGTGACCGCAGTCAGTCTAATTTCCAATATCTAGAGAGCAACCAGCACGATAATGCTGATAGAGAGCTGTCAGGAAAATACTTGTTCACTAGAATTATTTATTCAAAATCCACTCAACTTCAAATAGTAAATTTAGTTATTTACAGTGTTGGAAATATTTGTTACAAAAAAAAAATATATACAAGAAATCATTTTTTTATGAATCAAATAAAGTTAATCAGAATTGGATTTAAAAGTAAAGGAATCATCTTCAATTGAAAGTGTAATTTCGTTACACAATGTAAAATTTGATTAAAAAGAATCGATTTGAAAATAAATTGGTAATTATAATACTAATATATGTATAAAAATATATAAGAAAGTGTGACAGTTATTCTTCTGTCAAGAACCTGCGGTATCGGTCACTCCTTTTTTTATTCGTTTTCTTCTCGTCTACCTCGATCCATTATCCTTTGGTTGACAGCTCAAACAGTGGCTGAGTCTCAGTAACGTCCAATGCATTTCAAATAGAGGCGTTTACGATTCTCTCCTAAGCTTCCTTTCTCTCCGGAAAGAGAAGACAGACACGGAAGATACTCAAGAATGAAGAAAAAGACGAGATTCAAGTGCACGATGTGACGTAAACATTTTGCTGAGGCGCCAACCAGAGTCCTAGGAGGAATTCATTAGAGAACTTTCCTTCGAACGTTTAAAGAAATTACTTGCTCCCTTTCGACAAGAAATTGTTACTGCAGATGGATCGATAGTTCTCGAAAGCGAGCCAATAATGGAATCTAGGAGTTTTGCGGTTCTACCGTAATTTGAGAGGCAATGGAAACGAAGAGCAGACAAATATTGAGGCAATGCTGTCACCAATTGAAAAAAAAAGCCTATACAACTTTATTGATTACTGAGGATTGCAAAGTTTTTCCCGGTTGGAATATTTTAACAAAATAATCAAGAGTATATGCAATATTAATTCGGAAATTAATTATATTGTTGTTAGTAATGACCAGGACAAGATTATCAAGGATGTGATATTATAATTTTTAAACAATAATAATAATAATAATAATGAAACCAATTTACACTTTAAAACATGATTGTATAACATTTGAAGTTAGACCTTCTAGATCAGCGACGTTAGACAAAGTCCAGTTTAAGCCAGAAATGACCCTAGATATTCTAGAACATTTTTCTACTTTTTATTTTTCCTTATCCTTTGACAAAAAAATAAAATAATGCTGGTCTAGGCAAATATGAGCAAATTTTCAAATGAGGCAATTTTCAAATCGTTCTGGAGACGAGTTAGTTCATATTTTAATTTTATTACAAGCCTAAAATTACTTTTCTTATTACAGTTATTCAGTTATGGTTTATTTTTATACTGTGAGGAATGTACAATTAGAAAATAAATTAATCCAAAAGCAATTGAAATCATTGATGTTTGATGAAGTAGAATTTAGTTTATGCAAATAATGTTTGCACGTTAACAAGACTTTTCGTTTTAGGAAAAAAATGAGACTGCAGAAAATGCAACAACTTGGCAAAGAAAAAGTTGCATGAAATGGGTGCAAACTTTTTAATAAAAGATTTTTAAGATTTGTCGAAAAGTTCAGGTTTTTAAGAAGAAAGTTTCGTTATTTCATGGAAATTTTGTTTACTCCAAGTTTTTGTTTTGAATGTTACGAAAGGGAATTTTTTCTATTCATTCATATCATTAAAAAATAACAAAGAGTTAAAAGTTATAGGATATTTTAAAAAAAATGTTTTATATAAAAGACTGAAATTATTCTCTCTTCTTGTAAAAAAAAATTCTGTTATCAAAACACAAGTCAAATATAAGTATATTAAAGATTCGAATATCAGACAATTACGAAGAAACAAGAAAAAAACTTTTGTCTTAACAACTAAAGTTTCAGTCATTTACCTTTCGTTCTCTTAGGGAAAAAGTAAAGTTTCGAAGTATAGTATTTCAGCTGAAGTAGAAAAAAGTTGTTTAAGTCAGTCAGGTCTCGATTATAATCCTTGAGTATATCATAAACGTGCTTATGGTACAAAATATTTTGTATAAAAGCGTCAATTCTTTTCTTCTATTTACGAGCAAGTTATTGTTTATTTATACATATTTTAATAAGTTTTTTAATTTAATTTTTGGAATTTATTTTGATATTTTAAGGGGTCATCTCGTTTGAAGGCTGTTTTTTGCTCTTTTGGAAATTTTTTCGATCAAATGAAATAATCTACAACTCTGAATTTGAGATATATAACGGCGTATCCTCCAATTAAAAAGAACAATAGCGACAATAGCGGGAAGTCATATCATCAGAAATAAAAAAAATATCGTTAATTTTTTTTGTAATATTACACATTTGCCTTTGATAGTGATAAATTTTCTAGGACTGGTGTCAAAGAAAACGGTTCAATTGGCACAATCCTCCTCACTGTGAGGTTTCAGCTTGTTAGAAATAAAAGGGTTGCTTTACCGGTATAAAAGTTCTCAATTGTCATCCCCTCGTCACGATCGACTTTACCATCTTTTCAAAACGTTCTTAGAGTACTCTCATTCGTTTTATTTGACTGAGAAATGAGAGAACGCCCCTCAAATTTTCAATTGACTCGTCAGCACTTTTCCCATTCTATAGCCATTTGAGAAAAAAAAAGAAAATATCCGTTCTGGTCTTTTTAAATGAAAATCAAATTTATTTGACACTTAAAAAAGTATTAAAGGGACTGCTTTGAGTTCTTTTTAGGAAACAGCTGTAGGTTCACCTGGGGGGTTAATTGAAATTAATAGCCTGAGTGCAATATATTCACACGGAGTAATGAAAGCTTGGTAGAACGCTGTAATTAGCACCACAAATGACGGTAATATGTCATCGCGTGACAATCGACTTCTGCAGTTATAATAATGGGAAAAACCTCTTTCGATTCTGCGGATAATACGACTTAAGCTGATGCAAAGCTTCCTTACCCCATCAGTCATATTCAGAGGCGTAATAATAAAATTGTAGAAATTTATTCATCATCATCTTCTTACACGAATCATAAAAGACTACTCGTACCTACTTTCCAGTTCTTATTACATCTTCCTCCATTTTTTTTCAATGGAAATGGAAAATTTTTAATGTTCCATCGTAACAATATGTCTTAGAATTTTTATTTTAAATCCAGTTTGATTTCAGATGATTAGCACTCCTGCTAACGAAGACACTCATTGAAATTTTTATATTTAAAAAAATTACTCTAAAATGTTCAAAAACAAGCAAACCAAATGACTTTAACACTGATGAACCCATATGTCTTTTTTCAGAGTTAATTTTTAAATCCATTATTTTCAAATTTCATTTGATTATAAACTGAAAAATATCCTCTGGTTTTGCATTAGCAAATTATCACCAGGTTGGATAAAAATGAAAATTTGCATATTTCTAATTATTCCGGGAACGCACCTATATTCACCACAAGAAGCAGAAAAAATGTGATATTCAAAAAAAAGCTAAAAGGATGCAAATTTGTTACGTAATTCTTCTTTTCAAGTACAATTACTTTACACTGAAAAATGTTTTGTCTGAAAATTTGTGTGTTTAAAGAATATTTAACTTCTGGGGGGTATAGATATAAAAAACTTTGTGAAGGAAATAGTGGGATTAGGGATGAAACATTTTTATTATCACATGAAAATAAATTACGTTCTTTATTTTCAAGTGAAATATCTCTCACAAGTGAAAAATATTCTTTCTTCAAATAGATTTTTTTATTTTACTGTTATCGCAAAACCTTTTTTTTTAATATTGAAACAGGAATTTTTTTTGTTGATAAATTCTACTTATTTAATTGTTTTATTCGGCGTGGTCTGGGATAAAGACTATTAGCGATCAATTTATAATAAAATAAAATAATAATTAAAACATATATTATTTATAGCCGTGTAGAAAAATGTTCTAGAATGTCTAGAGTCATTTAAAATATTTTTACGGTTTAGGCATGTTTTTCTCTCGAGATGACAAAGAGTAAGAGTGACTCTTTTAACGAAATAGTCAGACTTCAATCATTTCCCTAGACGTAGATTTTCAGAATCGAATGTCTTTGAAGGCATATGAAGCCGATAAGATTCTGGGTCGCGTCTGTATAGGTCATGAACTGGTGGTGTTTTTCTGCATTTCACTGAGATTGTAAAAGGGAGAAGGTCACTGTTGTATGTATGTATATGGTAGACATAAAGTGGATGGAATTCCCAGGGCGGGACAATCGTAAAGCTGCCGATTTAGCAAAGGTCGTGTAATAGCTCCATACTTCGAATGTGAAAACTCGAAGAACGCTCCGTGTTCTGGAAAATAACTGCGTGAACTTGTAGATAGGAAACGCATTCGAGTCACGTGCTCGAGAGGTTCGCTAGATCACTGAGGCTTTAGTGTGCTTCAGGGTTGTGCCAAAAAACGCTGTACTTATTCTACCTTGACAAGCGCTGAATGCATAAGC
Organism: Leptopilina clavipes; assembly: GCA_001855655.1. NCBI lineage: Eukaryota > Metazoa > Arthropoda > Insecta > Hymenoptera > Figitidae > Leptopilina > Leptopilina clavipes. The sequence continues at coordinate 136,392 of JUFY01034807.1, forward strand.
CCCTGCTTACGTTTTATTATTATTTTAGAGAATATTTTGAAAATCAGAATTCACCTAAATATAAATATGTAATAATATACGTTTGTCATTAACAGAAAAAATATTGCCATCAAACTTGTTAATAATTTTCGATTTCGAATTATGAAAGTTTACTCCATTGAAATAACTCCATTGAAAGTCTTGAAGAATTAGTGCACGCTTTCGAAACTTTCTTCTTGCTGAAAAAATATTTGTGTTTCTATCAAATGAAGTCGCCGTGGACGTTTAATTAAGAAAGTAAAGATTCACTTTTCTGTGGGAACTGAATTTATTCTTAGGAGTTCGAAAGAAGTATGAAAAGTTCAATGGAATTAAAACAGCTTAATGGAAAAGGATCCTTCCATTCTCTAAAGAAGAAGATTAACAAACCTAATAGTGATTGAGGTTTCCGGATCACTGGGGTTGATAAACCTTTCTACTTCAATTTTCAACAAAAACTGGCCAAAGTACATAAGCTCTAGTCCTTTGTAAACACGATATACAATTGTTGTTGCAGACCTCCAATGGATACAATTTACACTCTAAATTAAATCATCACACAAATTTGTACTCTTCACCAATAGACTCAATTTGGATTAAAAAGGACGTTTGTTTAGATTAACTTTCTTTTCAACCTTATGTCAACAGAATTATTTAAAAGAAAAACATGGTCTAGGGTAAAATAAACCATAACTGACTAACTAATGACAAAAGTAAAATTTCACTTTTTAGGCTTGTAGAAAAATGTTCTGAAATATCTAGGATCATTTCTTGATCAAACTGAACCTGATCTAGAAGATCTAACTTCTGAACTTTGATACTTGTCAGAAGCTTCTGTCAATAATCAACTTGAGCAAGTATCATCTAGAAAAATATGGAAGATTTGAATTGGCTTATATTTTTCCGGATCACTGGGGCTTACAGAATTTAGGTATTAATTTTTAATAAAATGTTTTCATTCACGAAACATTATTAAAACAACATATTTAATTAATCTTAACTCTTGATTCAGTTCGACGATACGTGTCGTATAAAAATTGATTGTACTGCACATTGGGAACCTTATACCAATTAGATGAAAATTGCGTTGAGTTTCGCCTTCCTTGCTACATGCAACTAAAATAAGTGATTCACAGCTTTAACAACTTAAATCACTTTAATCTCCTCTCCTTCAGCTTAAGTGTAGTTCATTAGGTGAGAATTTCACTAAATAACAGCTAGAGAATACTTTTGTTACAGTACCATTTTCTAAATTAAATTCTCCCAGAATGCACATTTTAAAATGTAGCGGAAATGTGTAAAAACAGTACAAAAAAAACGAAATTAATTTTTTTAAATATGAAGAATTTTTCAAACTCGTAGTTTTCACTTCGTATTAATATAAAAAAGTAAACATTGTTGAAAGTTTGTCAGTGAAAAAGATAACTGAAAGTAGGTAGAAAAGAGGAAATAAGATAATTAGTGTCACATAAAATAATATGACTTCTTTTTGTTTGTTTTTCATTATTTTCTTCCTTTTTTAGACCAATAGAGATTATATTTTAAGCTTTGTTCAACGCTTTGTGCTTTAGGGAACTAGTCACAGCTGAGCCACGAATGGATGACTAAAAAAGGGATGAATGTGGCTTAATCTGCTTAAAATGTCTGTCATTGTGGAAGCATATACATATTTCGAGATCTTTCTCGTTTATTTGATCACAAACAGAATATTCCCTTTCACATTTGCATTAAATTTAATGCAATTTCCTTATTATTAATTACTTTAATCATGAATAACAGCGCTAGAATAAAAATTTTATTGCAAATTTTTTGCTAATTTTATAATTTCAGGTTAAACGAATTTTTTTTTCGTTTTTAGAACACTAAAATTTATTTTTATATCATTTCGATTGGACGTCTCATTTATCGAAGTGATTTTTGAAACTAGAAAGTGATAAGAATAGGCTTAGTATAATATAGTAGAATAGTAACAATAGGCTTTCAAAAATAATTTTCTAAAAATAGCAGACATATCTGCGATACTCAGGAAAAGGATATTCGTAGTAAGCTAACTCGACGTACGTTCGTGTAAAATTGATGTATTGTTTCCGCACGAGCAACATGCGAAAGCTTTATGTATGTATAAATGTTGTTGTCTAAGTTTACTAATAGATTATTATTATGTTTATTTGATTTTAAAAATTTTTTTCGTGGTCTGTAAGCAGACTTTTGGATAATTTGACTTTTTATTATTTTATTATCCTACAACCATTAGCTACTAGAATTAATTCTGCAGACCAAAAACTTATTATATTAAACTGTTTAAATCCAGGTGTTATACTATTAAGCCGTTTGTAAATTTTCGTCTGAAATTGTGAAGTTATGTCGTGGTTTTAGTAGTGCAAGTAACGCTTATTGGCGTTAATCATACTAAAGCAGGAATTGAAAATGGGATACTGAAAGTTCCTTTGCTCCATTTGGATCCTTTATAAGAGTCATTCATAATGCATTATTCATATCACGTGCACATATTGTAGATAAGATACATTATGCTACGAATATCAATATGCGAAACTCGAATTGCATTTGGTTTGAAAACTTGAACATTGAAAACAGCAAACGATGAAAACTGATCTCCTAGCATTTTTTTTTTTTAAATTTAAAACTACTTTAAATAGAAGAGAGTAAGAATAAAATATCCAGCAAAAGTTATAGACAGCGAGTGGATAAGTGAAATTAATTAAAACATCCTCTTTCATTTTCTCCCTCACATTAATACATTGAATAAAGCAAAAAAGTTTAATTTTTTTAACATTTTCATTACCACTTGTAGAACTTCTTTTATTTAAAATTAATTTGTGGTTTTGAAATAAATATAAAAGTTGAAAATATTATGTTTCTCAAAAGGGGAAATAATAACTTTGCAAAACAAATATACAGAAGCAGCCACAAAAACAAGTGATACGAACAATATTTGATTCGAATAAATATGAAAGGGGAAAATGTATAATTTTCACTTCTGTTAATTTTCCTGGACTGTATTAAATATTCGTTAATAATTTGTTCAAAATGTAAATTAGTACAGTTAAAATTTTATATTCAGGAGGTGATATTTTAATATTTTTTAAAATACAGGATATTTAATAAAATAAATACCATTCGTTGTGACGCAAGCACAGAGTAAAGATTGAAAGGAAGCTAATGAATCGGAGCTAATTGCGAGTTAATTTGAAAATGAAGCGTAAATTAAATCAAGACAGTGAAGCGAAACCGAGACGAGGGAAATAATAATGGACAATTCAAGATAGAAGAACACGTAGGGCAATGATAAAACTTACAGTTTGTGGGTTTGCTTTAATTATATCTCATTGTAATACAAATCATTGTCTTGATTAACGAACGCTAAAGTCCCTAGTGACTTGTGCTAAATGATTCGTTACTTTACTTCAGAGAATTAAAGATACGGAGAACTACTTTTTTTAATTTAAAAAATTTTTTTAGAAACTAATTTCACTGAATTTTCTCTTGAGGCAGACAATTATCTTACCTCAATAAAATGAACAAAAATTAAATAAATAAGAAATGTAGTCATTTGACGCAACCTTAAAATTTACTTATCGATCACGCCAGATTGTTTTAAAAATAACAAATAAGTTATTATAATTATTGTAATTATGTTTTTAAAAATTAACATAATAATAAGAATTTTATTTTTTGATTTCAGGTAAGTTCTGGGATATATTTCTGGGACCTTGCTATTTTTAAGTAAGTTTACAATTATTACAGTATTTAAAAGTTTATTTTTTGTGATTAATTTTTATGTGAGAACTCATTTTGTAAAGAAGGAGTTGAAAGAAACCAGAAATATTTTTAGTAATTTGATAGAATTATATCAAGTTTGCTGTCAAATTTTTGCAAACAGTTGTCACAGAAATTCAGTACGTTCGAAATTTTACTTTGTACTACTTTTATAAAAGGTTTTCACCCTTTTCGTAAAAACACAATTCCAACAGTACTCGGCTTGTCAGTACCTATAGAAATGGCTGCTTACTTTGAAGCTTATATGCAGTGGAGTGAATTTATACCACTGTTCTCTCTATTTTCAACCGAGTACCTCCTATCTGTTCCCTATTCATAATATCCGCTGTTCTCCCATTGCACGCTAAGTTGTTTCCCGTGTGACTTTTCGTGCATCTCGCACAAAATGGGGCAGCAGCTAACAACTATTTCACAAATTCATTTAAAACTCTTAATATTTTATTTACATTCTTTAAAGTTTCTCATTTTTTCAAAAAACGATCAATAACTTTTAAGCAAAAGTACATGGAGAGCAAAATTTCACTAATAGTATTTATTTTCCAAAAAATATTTCATCTACATAAATATAAATATGTAGAAGCAAATTGTTTTTTTGATCTACCAACTAAATATATCAAACGATCAATATATATCGATCAATTACGCCAGATTGTTTTAAAAATAACAAATAATTCTCCGAATGTCTTTATAAACCAAACTTACTTGTTTTTGGTGCAAAAAATATTTTTTTGCACCCTATGAAGTTTGAAAATTGACTGTCATAATGTGTCCTTAAAACCTTAAAATTTACTTATCACTCACATATTTCAAGTTGATGTGCAGTAAAAGTCAATAAGGTTTAACATTTCAAAACGAATAGTGATTATGTGATTAACTTCCTAATTGGATTGTCACTAAAGTTAAAATCATCCTATTATTTATTTTATTACTTATTGTACATAAAGGACGCCTAGCAAAATTTTTTCTATTTATACCCTTTATATGTTGGGCCGTATTAATTTCCAAAATTAAAAATCATAAAAATTTTTCTAATTATTAGCAACTGCAAATAAGTTTGTTTATAATCAAAATGCTCACGAATTGTATAAAGGGAGATTTTAAACCACTTTTGTGGGAAAATAAATTTTCCATTTATATGCTTTCTTTCTGCATATATTTCCAAACAGGTATTTACGATAATATGCTATAGTTTTTCCTTAAAATTCTAATCATAATATTTAGAGAAAAGTTTAGTGTTGACACTTTAAATGGTAAAATTAAAATATCTCTAAATTTACACTATTTTACAAATAAATCCTACCAAACAAAAGGATAAGAATAGAAACATTTAATACCAAAATGTCACATTTTTTACTTAAGCGAAAATGGGAATTTTAACTAGATAATGAAAAACTATTATAATATGCAAAAGTTCAAAAATGAAATGCAAATGCAATGCAAATCTTTAAAACATAATTTAGAAGGTAGGCTATTCTAGAAGATGAAAAAACACTGTCTACTTTTTTTAAATTACCCACAAAAGAATTTTTGTAATTCGAGACTTGAAACTGTTCCACTAACTCAAGCTTTTAGTTAGCATATGTTTGCTGGATAAATATTCGTAGTGAAAACTTTGAATTATTATTTTTCAAGAATTATGAAAGTAATAAGAAAAAGTCATTTTAAATTTTGTCTTGAAAACTGATCTTCAATGCACAAAGTACTTGAGTGAAAATTCTTTGGAAATTGTTTAAAGTGTGAGAGAAAAGTTTGTTTTCAGGTCACCGAGAAATACCTGAGACTGAAGATTTTAATTAGTCTAGTTCTTAAAGAAAAGTGACGTTACTTATTATCGCCTATTAAAACTATAATTTTCAGTTCACAAAAAATAAAAATTATTTTTTACCATTTTGTGCACGAGTTTATTTCTTCTTCTTCTCAGTCATTGTTTCCAATTTTATATACATATATGGAAATTTATTTTTAGTTCTGATGCAGATTCGTTTCTATATTGCAAAAATAATTGTTAGTGTTAATTTAATAATTGTTAGTGTTAATTTTTCTAAAAAAAATGACGTAATTGATTTTTTAGAAATCACAGAAATTTCACAGAAATATTTTTCTGTGCGCTAACTTTTCATTTTTAGAATTCACTTTCTATAAATATGTAGTTTCCCTCATTCGGATATTTTTGCAATAGGACAACAAGCCTATATTCTTCTGCAGTGCATTTTCAATGAGAATTGAAGAGAGACGAGAGAAGGCATTGAGAGAAGAGAATAGAATGGAAAGGGGTTAGCTCACAATATTCGTTGAGGTGTACATAACGCTTATGGCGTACTACAAGAAGCATGAGTGTATACTGCAACAAATGCATACACCTGTATAGGTAAAACGCTCTGCTTGGTATCAATATTTTACCCTCATTTTGTCCATCCCGTGCAAAAATTGCCCCACTTTTCCCTATTTAAAATAGGGCTCGGGCCTTGCAAGAAACTAGGAAAACTAGTTAGACCCTTTCTAAATCCCCATTTCAAGTAGGACCAAGTGGGTCAATTTCAAAAAAAAAAAAAATTATTTATCGCAAAATGTTGATTTTTCAAAAGAACTTATTTTATTGCTCATAAACAGAAAAAAGTTATTTGAAATGCGCATGTCCTAATTTTCCTTCAGGCTGAAATTATCAATTTGATGACATTTTTTTACGATTCTATTCATGCATAAAGGAAATGACAAAGTTTATCTCGAAACCAGTATAAAATGTACTAATGCCTTTCGTGCTTTTATTATTCGTTATCACAATTTTCTTATAAATTGAATAGTTTTTTTTTATCATTTAACAATTCCAGTGGTAAACTTTTAAAATATCGGAAATATTTCTAAAAAAATGATTTATTATTTTTGCTAATATCAAGTACTTTCTACTGTAATAAATCTAATTATATGTTGGGAAAATAACTTTTAACAAATTATACATTCCTGGTTAGAAAAAATAATAAAACAAACTGAAACCGATTTGCGAGTAATGATAAAATGTCAGTATGATTAACGAACAAAATTACACCACTGAACGTTGAATGGCGCAGTTAAGCGATAAACCGTTAATTAAATTGTCTACCTATCTTCCTTCATGCGTGCATATTCATATTTGTTAGAGCGACATTATGATCAATGCATGATTTTGTGCTATGTGTACAATTATACATCTACTCTTGCGTGTCGCCACCAATCAGTTGTAAAAGTGTCTCGACCTGTTAGCTTTTCATTAGAAAACATAAAATCTACAAAACATAATTTACTTTAAATGTCTTGTTACAACTTATTTGATTTTTTCAAATACGATTACTTTTGCCCCAAGTGATTGTTGAAGATATTCTCAAAATAGGATTCTTTGAAGAAGTATAAAAAATAGTTTATCTGCATCAGTTTTGAAGTTCATGAAGAGTCGTTTTTTCACAATATAAAATATTTGTAGAACATTGAATCTATTTAAAAAGCATACACTGTCAAGAATTTTCACTTTACTTTGACCAAAGTTAAATGTATGGTGTAACTTAGTACATAGAGCTGTATTAGTTTTTTACGAGTTTTTGCATATTTATGTTCATAAACTCTTTTACTCAAAGGTTTTATTGTTTTAGTTATGCAAACGCCTTTACTGTTCGTGCATAAAATTCCATATACACAGTTATTTTTTCCAAACTTTGGAATTCTATCTTTTACTGATGGTAATAAAATATTTTGAATCTTGTTAGTGATGGAAAATATAATAGAAACTTTAATCTTTCTCGCATGATCTAATTGTAGGTTGTAAAATATTAGAAATGTAAACTCGAAACTAGTGAAAACAAATACAATTTTAAATGATGCTTGGATTTTTAAATACAATAAGGGAATAAAATTTCATTAATGGTAATTATTTTACAAAAATAGAATTCCTACAGCACGAATATAAATATATTAAAGCAAACATGACATTTTTTTTATTGAAAAAATAATTGTTATTGATTTTACGCCAGACTGTTTTAAAAATAGAACCTTTTAAATATTTTTTTTAATGATTTGAATCTAAGATAGAAAATTTTAAAGAAATTTTAAATTTCTTTAAAATTTCTTTAAAATTTCTTTAATTTATAGATTCTGAAATATTAGGAACCTCAGACACAAATAATGAAAATATAAATACATTTAAGTGATGTCTGGACTTTTAAATTATACAAAAGCAAATACGAGAGAAGGAGACTTTTATCCTATTTTAAGGATTAGAAGAAAGAATATTGTCTCTTGGTAAACCACGTATTACGAAAGACATTTATGTACCCCGGGATTATCTTGCACTAAGTTTTTCGGTAGATCGTCCTTGCTATCTTGGGATTTATCCGTCTGATATCTTTCTTTTATGGATTTTCTTGTGCAACTGATGTTTTCAAGTGAGGACTAGATGAGAATTGTATTTTTAAAAGTAAATACGAAGGATTTTAAAAAATTTAGAGAACTGACTAAACAATAGTTGAACAATTTCAGTTTCTATATTATTGTTATAATTGCAATGCTACTTTTATCCCTGGGTGTCTATTATGTAACTTGATTCCACTTTAACGTCAAAATCATTTTATCACTTTAGGTAAGAATTCCTGATTAATAACTAAATTCACTTTTAGCTGTAATAACCATTTTTGGAAAATATTAAACAGTCTGACTAAAACTTTCTTTTACTACTGGAAGTAAAGTAAAGTAAATTTATTTATGTCTGACTTAAAATTACTCTTACTACTGATTTCATACAGTTATGTCTGACTAAAACTTTCTTTTACTACTGGGAGTAATGTAAAGTAAATTTATTTATGTCTGACTTAAAATTACTCTTACTACTGATTTCATACAGTTATGTCTGACTAAAACTTTCTTTTACTACTGGGAGTAATGTAAAGTAAGTTTTTTATGTCTGACTCTAAATTACTTTTACTACTAAAATTCATACTTTTCTGCCTGACGAAAATTTCTTTTACTACTGAGAGTAAAGTAAAGTAAGTTTATTCATGTCTGACTCTAAATTACTTTTACTACTGATTTTTATATTTTTCTGTCTGACTAAAACCTTTTTTTACTACTGGAAGTTAAGTAAAGTAAAGTAAATTTATATATGTCTGACTTAAAATTACTCTTACTACTGAATTTCATACTTTTCTGTCTGACTGAAACCTTTTTTTACTACTGGAAATAAAGTAAAGTAAATTTATTTATGTCTGACTTAAAATTACTCTTACTACTGAATTTCATACTTTTCTGTCTGACTAAAACCTTTTTTTACTACTGGAAATAAAGTAAAGTAAATTTATTTATGTCTGACTTAAAATTACTCTTACTACTGATTCCATAATGTTCTGTCTGACTAAAACTTTCTTTTACTACTGGGAGTAAAGTAAACTAAGTTTATTTGTGTCTGACTTAAAATTACTTTTACTACTGATTCTATACTGTTGTGTCTGACTAAAAATTTCTTTTACTACTGATACTATTATTATAGTATTATTGATATAGTATTATAATAATATTATGATAGTATTATGATGGTATATGACAGTATTATGATAATTTATGATAGTATTATACTAAGGAGATATAAGTATCTCCACTTAATCAGTTATGTCTGCCCCAAAAATTACTTTTTCTACTGGTACACAAATAATTGTCCTTTTTTAAATACTAACTTTAATAATTACTATTTGAAAAAAATTTAATTTTCCACACCCAAAATGACAAAATGATTTCGACGTTAATGTCAATTAAATTTAAATTACATAATCGCCACCCTGGCCTTTAAAAATTATTTTAATAAATGAAAAACAAAAAGGACCGATGTATATCTTTTTGAATCCCGAATATAAATAATAGCTCGTTTGGATTTAATGGAAATGTCCTGCTTTCGCAATGAAAGCTTTATGTTTTAATTAAAAATATAAAGTGTAATTAAGTGTTGAAATTACCCAAAATCTCTTGATAATGTAAATTCTATTTCAAAATTTACCTGTGACAAAATTAATCGTTTGACATGTATATAATTTCATTTGCACCAAATGGGAAAGGAATATGTTACGTATCTAACTCAAATTACCGTGAAGCGTTGAGGGAAGGAAAAATCCCATTTACATAAATTATTTGCCGTAATAATAATTATTCGATATCTAAAGATTAAATTTCCGAAAAATTATTACGAATGATAGCAAAATTAGAATGACGCGTTACTTAACAGTGAGGTCTAAGAGGTCTAAGACTAAGAGAATCACTAAGTGATTCTCTTAGTAACTAAAATTAATTTAAATATGGAATCAATAGATACAGTCGATCGTTTGTTTCCTACTGTCGGTAATTTGTATTGAGAGTCTTCGCATGGGGTGTTGTACGCAAAACAACAACATCTGCTGATCAAAATATATGTTTGCGTACATGAAAAATGTCCAAGATATTTTAAATAAAACTGCTTTCGTGAAACAATGATAGAAAATAGGTTGAAATGTCGTTCTTTAACGATCTCGTTTAGTTTTATTCCGTTATCACTAGTAGAAGAACTGAGTAAGAAACGGAATAAAGTAGTGCATCATAAGGCGATAAAACAACGGGAAAAAAGTCACAAATCGATTGTGACCCCCTGGGTATATGTCGTGCCGAAGTTAGCAGAAAGATAATGAGATACTAAAACAATATCTTTTTCCATTGCTTCCGTTCTCATCGAACTTTTCTATGTTAACTACAGAAATGTTACTGAATTCACTTTAAAATTGTGAAAAAATGTCCCTTTTGGAATTAATATTAAAAAATTGTTTGTATAATATCATAACTTATAAAAAATGTTGGACCAAAATCGTCACTGGCTCTTTGTCTAAAAGTTTTGTAACCATTGTTTGTATCTTCTAGATTTTCGTAATCTTATTACTAAAAAAAATTTTTTGGGGGAGAAATTTTTTTTCGTAGGGTAGAGCAATTGTTCTCTAAGTGAAAAATATTTATAGTAATACTTTGACACGACATCAAAATATTATTTTGAAATGTAAAAAAGTTGTCGCTCAAATGTCGTTTTTCGTGTTATCTTTTGTATCACCTTTATTAGTTTCCAGTGCTGCATTGGAAAAATAATAATTGCATTGGGAAGAAAGCCAAGATTTTTATAGTTCGTTTACTGTGCTTCTCGATCGTGCTCCCATGCACAACAATCTCTTTTCTACGTTCACAGAATATTTTCAACTCCTAAACCTTTGAAATTTTATTAGAATTTTACTTATTTATTTTAAAACACTTAAATTTTTTTATTTGCCGTAATTTTTATTAACAATTTGTAAGAATTTTTTTGCCAGTGTCAATAATTATTTTCAGTTGCATTCAAAAAACAGTATTTTTAAGAACTTCTTTCATCTGTTTGAAATAACAAATAATAGAGTTAAAAACGTAATGATATTTTATGCACGAAATAAAGAAGTTTATAGTTATGGTCATAGTAGTGGGTTGAGCTTTCTTATTACAATAAAAAATCTTTTACACTGAATAAGGGAAATAGTCGACGATAAAGCATGTTATGAACGCATTGTTAGCTTCGGGTTTTTACCACAGAAACTATTTTACGACTTTCGAATACAGAGCTATTTCATCGGGCATGCAATTTTTTTTTTTATAGAGAAAGTAAAAAATGATCTTCATTAAGGAGAAAATTAAAATAGCCTCTGCTCCTATGGAAATTACCAGGTACGTTTGAGCGAAGAATTTCGCGAAGGGAGAATTAATATAAATAATACGATTACTGGGAATTTGGAAAAATTTCATTTTAGACAAACTATTTTAATGGAAGAAAAGATTTTACGGCTTAGTGTAAATTAATGAGTGAAGGATCTGGAAAATTGTGATAGAATTGCTAACTTGGTAGCGTTTCATTTGTAATATCCGGTTTGAAAGTTCAGGAAGGCAAAGCATCCTTGACGGAGCAAATTCTACTCCTTTAATTAAACGACAGCTGGTCTTGAAAAAGAATAATTTAATATCCACATTTCCACAAATGTTAACTTAAGAGAATTTCAAGGTTGATGAAACCGTACTTGAATATTTGTTCCGTGATTATTGAAAATATGTCAATTAATGTAATTTTCTCGTCTTCTCGTGTTCAATTAGTTACATGTTTAGTAATTTCCTTGTTGAATGATATGTACGTGAACATATCTTTAAATAAACAGACATTGGTTTTCTGTCTGCAGATCTATTTTATAATTACTCGATACCTGATGACTAAATGAGAATCTGATGCGAAATGTCCTAAAAACGTCTTTTAAAGATACAATTATAAAATATTATTCAAAAAAAAAAAAAAAAAATTTGCGAAATCCTGATATTTTAATTATTGATTGGACGGTCTTAGTACGGATTATTTGTAAAATTTCATGTTTCGTTGTGTCAAAAGCTATTGAGAAGTACTAATAGATTACATTAATTTGTGAATGTTTCCACTAAGCTGAGATAATAACTTGTATAAACCTAGTTAAATTGGCAATAGTTGTACGGTTTGGATTATAACAGAGATGCTCATCAGCAATAACAGTAGAAATGGAAATTTGCACTATTAAGAATTTTAATGTCTTGTAAATAGGAAAACTATAAATTGCAAGTTAGTTTATTATTCACGGTTTACAGGTTTAATTACTAATAGACTCGATATAACAAAAATTTGTTTTAATTTTTTCAAGCTATCAATTAACATTTATATTTCGGCCTTTATCTTCGGCCTTGACTTGTAAATCTGATTGCTATTTTTGTCAATCGATTATTTGTGCTAATATAATTGGCTGCATCCAACCAACTTGGATAAAAATGAAAAAAAAACCGCAGTTATTTACATATTTTAAAAATATTACTTTATTAAATTCTTCTTTTTGAAAATAAAATATCTTTTCCTATAACTACGATTTTTATCGCAGATATAATTCTTTGAATTTTCTCGACATTTCTTTTGCCTCGAAATCATTGACGATACATTGTAGCTTTTATATAGAGTGCATTTTATATTACACTAGATATTTCCTCACAGTGTTAGGTTATGGCATCGAGTTCAGGAATTGGCGGCATTCGATAAATCGTGCCTATTGTGCACGTACGAGTAGATCTGGGACGATTGTTCCGTTCTGGCACTAGTAGGAGAACCGCAGTGATGTCATTATTCTTTGCATTGGCATCCTTGGTATGGAATGCATACCATTTTTCGCACAGATTTCACTTCCTCGACAGAGAGGCTGTTCAAAGCACTGGACAGAATTCGTAAATATATTCGTACGTGTATTGTCAGAAATACATAAACATATGTATGAATGGATATAGGTAGAGGTATAAAAGATAAAAAATAGATATAAAAGATAAAAAATAGATGTAGATAAATATTTGGATGTATTCTACAATTACTGGACATTTCTGCCTTTACTTGGAACAACTTCTCGACCCCCTTGAATACAAAGGTCCAACATTGAGTGAAAAATATCTGGCTTCTTAGACATTTTAAAGAAGAAGCAATTCACTTTTTCTACATCTTTTGAACTGATGTTTGCTTTAGGTCCGTTTTATTTTTAATTTTATTTTAATAATCATTTTCTGACAGTAATTTCACTATAAGTGTATTTTTCCGAATCAGGGAAATTTACAATTTTTCTTTGCAAACTGGTGATGTTTGTTAAATTTTTAAATTACTGTCGCGCCATAATATATCTATATATTGTTTACTGAAATAAAAAATGTAGATTCAATAATGTAATGTTTAAAAGCACCTGTATTTGAAGGAGAAAAAGAGAAAAAATGTTTATGCATATACGTGGGTTCGTGCATTTTTCTTTGAAGCTAGTTATAGAATTTTGCATAGATATTCAGAAATTTTTCAAATAAAGATTTCACATTTTAAAGTAAAAGCAGCAGAGAGATTTTAAAGGCAGAAAGGTAGACGTATTTACATCACAGTCCCTCAATAAACCTCGTAATCATATTTGTAACGTTTTTAGAAAAGTGGAGACATTCATATTTACTTAGGAAAGTAACTGTTGATACCGCGTTCATGTTACAATTATTCAGTATACTGAATTGCAAATTCCATTTTTGCAGATTTTCTATCAACTTTTGGATATCAATTTTACTTTCATCCTGAATTCATCCTAAATGATACGCAAATTGTCGCTAGGAAACTCAGACTCAATGTCAGGAAGATCCAAATTATGACAAAGTCATATTTTATATCCTGAAAAACATAATTATCATTTCTCGGAATAGTTTCATGTTCTAAAGTTAGTTTATTATTAGCACTTTACTTTTCGTGAAGCTCGAGCACTCTCAGGACAATTTTCCGAAGCTAAATGTGTCGTTAGCATTCGCGACACCAAGCACTACTGACAATGAAACTACGTAAGTAGCAGGCAGCCGAACTCTCTCCAGATGTAACATTAAAATTCCATCTGTAGAACGAGAATGTCGTGTCTATAACAGTAAACGTAGCTCTGTAGCTGCCATGGAAGGCTTTTAAATTTAACGTTCACATTGGCCTCGATGCTCCAGCATCTAGCCTCAAAACGTTTCGATAACGTGCTTCATCGTATCATAAATGATACGTGTCGAAATGAAAACCTGATGGGAAACGGATAAGTTTTCCTCATATTCTCCTTGATCGAGATCCACACTTCATGTATACAATGTTCCCAAACCATTTTCCTCCAAACTACCTTTAGCCTCATCGAGTAGCAGTCACGCAAAAAATGTCCATCAAAAATGAAAAGAAAAAACTTTTATTTATCTGACAATTTTCACGAGATACTCACTTTTTATTGAAGTAATTCCCATTCACTGATCTTACTCCAATCGTTTATATCAAGGAAATCATTGGAAAACGTGTAATTCCCTTTTCCTTTTCTGAAAATAAACGAGTGTTCTGATCTGGAGATCGGAACACTCGTTTATTTTTCAGTCTGTTAGCGACACGTGGTAGTTAATACCAAATTTTTTGACAATTAGCATTCCTTTGTATCTCAGTTTCTGTTGTATGGATACTTCTTAATTAACTTTATGTTAAAATCCGAGCAATAGTGCAATTAAATTTACAGTCCTTTACAAACTCTAAGCAAAACATCATCAAGCACAATCCAATCGATCCTAAAACTCTGATATCTGGATGTGACAATTGCTTGATGACAGAAATTATCAAGATGGGAAAGAAACAAAAGCAGCTCTCTGCAATGGTATTTAGTGAAGTGACTGGAACTATGAGAACATGCCAGTTGCGGCGTTGGGTTTTATACTAGCAGAAGAATCTTTGCATTCATCTGATGCTGAATGCAGGGTTGATTTTACTATGATGAGTTGGATTAGAGCATCAGGTAAATATTTTGTGCAAAGCATGTCATACTCGCAACCTGTATAATATCTTTTCCAGAAATTAGCACGATGAAGGACATAGAATCACAAAGAAGATGAAATTCAAGTCGCTAGGTAAAATGACGACAATCTAGATACTGACTTCCCATTTAAATAAAGTTAATACAATGTGATCGTTAAACTAGTCTATCATTAAAATAAGTTTCAGAAAAACTACACTGAAAAAAAAATTTATTTGATTCAAATAACCGATTACTTGTCTATTATCAAATAAATATTTATTTGTATCAAATAAACTTTAAGTCAATTAAATGGTATTGATACATTTAGAAATACATTTAGAAATACAGAAATTATTGATTCAAGTACAACTTCTTCGATTAAAATAAAAATCATTTGGTTCAAGTAAATATTTATTTGATAATAGTCAAGTAATCGGTTAATTGAATCAAATAAATTTTTTTTTTTCAGTGTAGTCCGTAAACATGAAATGGAAAAATAGAAGAAAACACAAATGTTCGAGATAAAATAATTCACAATCAGCAGAAGCGTATATGTAAAAAGTAAACGTCATACGAAATAAAGTTAGCGTCTAGCACAAACCGCCTTTTTCTACTTAAAACTCGCCAGCAGTGTTTCTGTAGCGTCGCGCACAACTCCCACATATTTCACTTAAGTTTGATTATACTCGTAATCACACTATGGGGTGCACTGAAGTTATCTATATACCTTGCCTGAAACGAAGTGTGCATTGCATCATAAAAGAAAATTGATCTAATTTGTATCCTGGGAAGAAAATTTATCATATTACAATTTTTTACACTCTATAAATATTTAAAATACTTCTAAAGGATTTTTCCATTTAAGCACAAGTTCTAAATAAATAATGAGTTTGCGATTTTCTTTGCATTTACATTTTTTGTCAGATTGGAGGGCAACCACAAAAGAACTTGTTATTGTTAATTTAATTTTCTTATCAATTACGCCAGATTATTTTAGAATAACATCTAAACTTTGGTGACTCAAAAACTTTGGGACAAAACTAATATATGGTTTTCTTAATTTTAATTACTGTACTTCCAGTCGTCCTCTCAATATGTATAAATATTTGTTCATGTGAAAAATATATTTTAGAAAAAAATTGGAAATATTTTCGATCTAAAAGAAAGGGTAGCGTAATTTATTAGAAACATTGTTTCCAGAAGGTTGAAAATACTGAAGTGTCAATTCTGAAGACGTGAAGGGATCGTTGAGGGGAGTCTTGGACTAGTGGTTGCATCGCGCGCAGAATTTCCGATAGCCTCTCATGAAAAGACCACGCTTTATTTTCACTGTTCTATATCTTTTTGAGTGAACGAGTAAACTAAAGAAACACCGGTGGCTCGAAAGGATACTGATCCTATCAAAAAATTGCTTTGCTTCTGGCGTCCGAACGTCTAGATGGCGTGTGCGGCAATTTCCTATACGTCCCGTTTTTACAACTTTTCTGTCTTCCTTCTCCAACTCAACGCTACAATTTAGGATCTCCTTGTCTATTTCATCGCCGTTCTTTTGAATTTCCCTCTACCTAAAAGATTTCTTCTTTCTCTCTTTTATCCAGACACGGGAAACAGCGATCCGATCGAAAATTCCAATACGATCTTGTTGACTAGTTCCCAATAAAGACTTTCTCGAATTTCAGTTGAGATTTTTCTTCTTATTTTGAAAAACACTACGCTGTTAAATCAATCACATTCCTTCCTCTCAAAAGGTAATAACGACGTCAAAGTACAAAAATTTTTCATCAAATGAAAATGTTACTGAGAAATATATTTCTTTTTAGATTTAATGATAAAACAGGATGCAGTTGAGAATATTGTCAAGAGATGAAATAGAAGAACCAGCAGTCTAATACTGTCTGACGTAACAGATACAGATTAAAATTAATAAAAAAAATTGGTTTGAAATTTCTACAAAAAAAAAATACCATAATTAAAAATCTTTGTCCCCCAGTTGAGAAGTGGAAATAGGGTAATAAAGAAATATGTTACTCTTGTAAAAAGAATTCAGATCCCCCATAAAATTTTCCACTTTTGCAATATTTTATTTGTGATAATGTTCTTAGAAACATTACCCCGATTTTAAATTCTCGAGAATGTTGAAGTTCTAAGTGTAATATGGACGTAGTTTAGAAAGAAAGTTTTCTTTTAAGAGAACAGTTTATTTTAAAAATATTTCATAGTCATAAAAATACGTGGAATTGGATCTCGTAAATACAATTTAAAATCTTGTGACAGATAACATTTTGTGAAGCTTTGGAATCGGTCGGTAAAAGTTGTGAGATATTAATTAAATAAAAATACAGAGAATGCAAAAAGAATTTAAGAGTAGAGTTTCAAAAATGATAATATGAACCCTGGTCGAGAGGAAAAGTGCAACAAACAAGTTATGATAAATATCGAGTGTGTTTTTACAGTTTCCATATGAATAGCCAAAAGTACCCTGTCCAATAAATAACATGTTAAGGAAAATTATTATGATGATTTCAGGAAAATATCGTTTTAGATAAGCCTCACATTTCATAAAGTATCTGCAAAACATTATTTATGAAGAGAATTCCGAGAATTTTGACATGGTCTATGTATATTGTTGAATGCATGACAGGAAAAGTAAACGTCGAAGCGGAAAATGTTTTCGAGTATACAAGCCCACAATCGATAAGGTTTTCTTCTCAATTTGAAATACACATAAACAGACATATATATTTTACTATTTTGTCTGATATTTTCACATTGTATGATAAATGAACGAAATTTATATGAAAATTATTCACTTTTTAAATAATACGAAAAGGAAATATAAAATAATTTAAAAACGGTGCATATGTGGGCGTAAAGTGAAATTTAATTTTCCTGTGAAAAATTTTTATTCGTAGATCTGTATAAACGAGTACCCTACTTTTTCATGATAATCGCGACTCTTATAATTTGGCGTGAGCGAAATTTTCCGGTGGCGGGGCAAATTATCCCGATAAGGACGCTTCACTGGTGTGAAGCATGGTCCACACGGATTCCGTTTTTACTCCAAGCGAGCGCCCCATTTCCACCCATCGCGTCGTCAACCCTTGGGAACAACCTTATCGCGAAGAGCAGAGAGATATCAAGTCTGTCTACGACACCGTTCGACTCTCGTAATTCTTCAGGGAGCTTTCCCTCCCATTTCCCAAACTCTCCTCCAAACCTATCTCATCGATTTGTCAACGAAAGACGAAATCGTGATCGGTGGTGTCCCGCTTTTCCAAAATCTTTCTTTCAATCCAACAACTTCATTCTTATACTCTCACAAAGTGTACACTGACAAAAAAATTTATTTGATTCAAATAAATATTTACTTGTATCAAATAAATATTTACTTGTATCAAATAAATATTTACTTGTATCAAATAAATATTTACTTGTATCAAATAAATTTTATTTGAGTCAATTAAATGGTATTTGACTCAACTACAGAAATTATTGATTCAATAACAGTTTATTTGATTTAAATAAGAATTATTTGCTTCAAGTAAATATTTATTTGATAATAGACAAGTCATTCATTATTTGAATCAAATAAATTTTTTTTTCAGTGTAGGATTTTATTTTTAATGCAAATTATATATTCTTTTAGGAATTATTAAATTTATTCATAAATATTTCAATTTTACCTGTTTCTGACTTTCAAATAAATATTTGGATTTCTTTTCAATATGTAATTTGAAAATTTTCTTTGTTTCAGGTATGTACAATGAGATGTTTCTTCAAGATTTTCTTTATTGGTCAAAATCTTTCGTAAGTACAGTTGGAAAAAGTAATTTTATGATTTAAATTTCATTTCAAGTAGGTTGCTTTTCCTAAAAAATATTTCTTGCTTCTGTATGTTTTCAAACTGTATCAAAACATTTTAATTTTGTTATGGAAAAGTTTCTCGAGTACTTAGTAGAGCATCAAGCATCAGAAAGGAATAACGAAATATATTGCAATAATCTCATTACGAAGTCTCAAACTTAAACTAGAACACATTTAAGCATCTTATTAAAAATTTTTCCAGACATTTGCAGTTTCGTGACGTTTTTCTTTTTTATAATTATTTTTAATGACTATAAATAAAAGTATAGTTTAATAACATCAATCATATGTGACTCCGCGGCAAAAGGTACCTTAGCTCCAAAAAATTTTAGGTTATGTTTCTGATTTTTGGAGTGAAAATATACAAAGAGGATCAACTTTTAATAAAAATTATTGATGTTTAATTATTACAGCCAAACTAGGCAATTAAAACTACTTTGGATTTTACCTAATTAAAAAGGAACTATTTATTAAGGTGAAACTATCATTTAACATAACCTAAAATTTTCAGGAGCTAAGGTACCTTTTGTCGCGGAGCGTCACATGTGCGCAAACAACGGATTTTTTTAACGCTAGTAAATTTTTTTTTAGTTACTCTTTTGAGTTTATAAAAATCAGCTTTTCAACAATTTCGATCTAGTTTTAAGCACAAGCGCAAATCAAATTTACCGTTCCACTTACAAGTATTTAAATTCATTCTCTCGGTCACTTAACCTCATAATGTATGCTACCTGTGAAAAGATTAATCTGATGAATTTTACGCTCTCTGACGAATTTACGAGTCCGCTAAATTCGTGCTTCACACGATTGAGCTGTAATTTTATATAGTCTGTTCAATCATGCAGATACAACAAAACTTTAATTAGAACAGAAATTACAAGACAAAAAGAGAGACAGTTTTTATTATTTGCTCGTCATAAATTTTAATTGCTTTTAGTAATTACTTGCTCCTGACACTCAAATGTTTAAAACCTTTTTTTTTATTCGTTTTACACAATTCTGTTTTCGTCACATATTATCACCCGGTAATTATTGTAAATTTAATTAAATATTTAATATTCCTGGAGAATATTGTTATTAGTTCATTAAAAATTATTTTTAATTTTAACGAAATTTTTCTACAATATTGAAGTAGATAATTTTTAGCTTGAAGGAGAGTTTTAGTTTTAGTTTTAAATTTTAGTTAAGTTTTAAATATTAGACTTTGTTAGATAATTTTGGAAATTAAGATACCCTGTTTAAAAGATGAATTTCTTATTTCTTGATAAATATATAGTAAAAACTACTTTGAAAATATAAACTCACCTTGAATTCTCTGAACTGTTCTGTATAGTTCGTCCATTTTAAATTGTATTTCGAAAAGATCCAAGTGAATCGTAATTGGGTAAGCTTTTTTCCCGACCGCATTCCTTATTCTCTTCTATCTTATTACTTTTCGTCACTTTGGGAATACACAGTAGGAAGTTGAACGGTAAAATTTGTTCTTAGGCTTCTGCTCCTGTAGGACGTTTCCAGGCTGCATTTTGGCGGATTACCTCGAAATTGTACTTATATGAGTCACGTGGGAAAGTCGTCGTTCCGGAAGTAGCTAGAGAAATACGAGAAAATAGCAAAATTCCTAGCAATCTAGGAAAAGGTCAAAATCGAGATACGAAAGGGAAATAGTGAAATAAAGGAGAAGAGAAGAGAAAAAAAGTTGAAAAGATAGGTGAGAAAGAATAGAAAAGGATGAGTAAGCCGAAGGAAAAAGATATAAAAAGCGCAACGTGTATACGAAATGTTTTTCGAGGCGTCAAGGGAGAGCTTTTAACGTTGTTCCGGTTGAGTATTGTACTGTACTCATCAATCAGCTATAAACTCTCTTGTAACAAAGGCTCTATTTGCAAACACACAACACACCTCCAATTGCGTTTACCCTTGAAATCTCGGAGTACCAACGAAATACTACAGTTTTGGCAGTACCTGTTTGCATAAGTAAACAAAATACTTCAAGTGTGCAGCATGTTGATACATCCTCTCGGTTCAGTTAAATATCCAGGCTTTGCAGAAATTTAAACCTAAGATTCTGAACAATTGCCCAACTATTCCTAACATACAAAAATACCGCGTTATGGCACATAATACGGTTATTATCACGTCCTTACAAAAGTTAGGCATCATTGCAATAAACCTGCTGAAATACGTTCAAACAGCCTACAGCTGTCTTAACTTTGCTTTGTACTCAAGATTAAGTTAAGAGTAAGAGAATACTAATTTCAACTCTTCAACAAGTATCTCGCAACTACAAATATAATACTTAATTGTTGAACTTTAACCAAGTAACAGAAAATTATTTTAATCACTGTAATTAAATTCATGTTTATTTAATTAACATTATTCATAATTATCTGTTGAGTTGTTTTGTTCGATTTGTATTGTTTTGTTCGATTATAATACGCCATAATAGAAATTTCCATTTTTAGTATATCATTCTCATAATGCGTTATTATCATGATCCTCCGTGAAGTCATTATCTGACTTTACACATAATGTTTCCTATAATGCTAATAACAAGATCCTTATGTGATGTAATGAATTATGATGATCATATTAAAGAAGATTATTACTGCACCTTTGTGGAATATAGTTTCGCGCTAGTATAATCTGTGGACAATTAGATCAGTTATTATGTAAGTTTAGGAGTTCTGTAAAGACTTCCATAGGAAAGATAAAGAGACGTTTAAATTGTTAATAGAAACATTGATCTCAATTGCCTCTAGGAATACAAGATCCAAGCTGTAAATAGAGAACAGTTCTGAATAGACGTTCTCTTGGCAGCTCCACAGTTCGATTTGCGTATTCGTATAAGCTGCGATTACCAGCTTAGTTTGCAAGTTATTACACTGTTTGATCAAAAGCCTCGATCCTCCTACATCCATTCGCCTCTCCCTGTAGCCTTTGCTGGAACCTCGCCTATGGCTCCAACGATATATTAATTTCTCCTCTAGCTACAGGTACACTAAGTCTTCACGGACAGCACTATAAAATTGTTTTCAATTTATATCGAATTGGAATTGTAAGTTTGTGACTAAATATCAATCAAGATCATCAATTGATGATCTTTGCTTTTTAATTTTGCAAATATTTTTCATAAAAATAGTGCTAATTTCTTAACCAAGGGTGTTGATAAGTCAATAAAGGGGGAAATTTAAATTAGTCGATACATTAAAGAGGAAGGTAGTGAATAGATAGTTCTAAGTAAACTTTAGTGTATTCAATTAGGCAATAGATTCCCTTATGCATTCTGACGACAGGAATCAAGGTGGACACATATGGCTATAAGCATGCCAGGCATTCACGTTGATGGATCTGTCGATTTGCCATCGGTCGTAATTAGGCACGTTTGCTTAATGAGATCAATTACCATAGATGCCAGATGTTTTCTCAGATATTTCCATATCTATTGGAACATATAATTTTATTAAAAATACTCACTACATCTTTCAGATTTAAATATAATCTTTATTTCTGGAAAAATTATCTAAATTAAAATTCCAGGAGAATAACACTTTTAGACAAAGAATGTATTTTTTTTACTACGAGATAAAGAATTTTTAATTTAATACCCGGAGAATACTTTACAGACATTTCTCGTGAGTTAGAATTTTCTTTGCGAGCATAATATTCTTAACAGGAGAAAAGCCGCTTATTATTATTTAGTCCTGGATGTCGTTCGAGGATATCCGCTTTATAATGAAGCTCGTGTCAAGAGTGCTAATCGTTTCGCCGTGAAATTGCAAGGTTTATATTGTACGTGAAGAGAAAAAAAGGAGTGTCTGAGGTTGATGCGGAGAGCGAGTATGAAAGCACGCGGGAGAAACGCTTTATTCTTATTTCCTTCCAACGTTCCGGCTAATGAAGCTAGGATTACTCGAACGTGAAAAGATATTGGTGTAACTTTCCAAGTTTGTTCTATTCTTTGTAAAGTATATACACATTTACGTTTTAAATGTCGGATAAATGAGATTGTAAATCCTTTCTTCTTTTGCGTAAAATGGAAGTACTGGTGAAATTGAGGTCATAGTTTTTCATCCTAAGTTGATCCTAAGTGGATGTAACTCCTTAAACAAATCTGAAACTATTTTTAAATAATGAACCTTGGTGGTAAAATTGATCAGTATGTTTGAATAATATTATTGACTTTACTTGATAAAAGAAGAGCACGTAATGCAAAATAGTCGCACACATGTCGTGATCCTAGCACTCTGGTTTTATCCAATGTAGGTTATGTTAGGTAATGTTTCTCATATAGCGCATAATGTGTATCGCGCATATGAACGAGAATATATATAATATAGGGAAACACTCGCGTCATGTGTGCATAATATAACAGAACCGGGTGTTAGGCAAGCTTCGTGCACGAAACCGCGGCATTGCGGCAAAACTGTCCTGATATAATGTAGTTTGGCATAATGTGTGTTTTTGAAAATTGTCTGTAATGGAAAGTTGTTAAGGTTTATCCATTTTAATCGCCATGTAAAATATAAATATCTTCCAGATTATCGCTGGACGGTATAGGAATTTATCAATTTAAGGGTGTAGACAATCGATTCCCTCAAAATCACAGGAGATCATGAGATTGCACATTAATGAACATTTCTCGGGACTATTCGATCGTCAAAGCTTACCAATAACCTTTTATGGCACTCAACACTGTTGCTCTGGTGACAAAATTCAATAAAGCTGGTGACAGATTAAAAATTGATTTGGTTTAACAGTTGTTTCGAGTTCTAATTTTGACGTTATGTCTTTATGTTTCTATCTAAACTAAAATAAGGGATGATGGGTAATGCGTTTCTTGTATTAGTGTTTATTCGAAGTGATCGTTGACTTTAATGTTTTATTAAACATATAAACTATTTTTATCTGTAGTAGATGATGGTATTTATTAATCTTGTGTTAGGTTACATATATTACGTTATATAAGTGGTTTTGTTAGATATCGGAGAAGCCTTTTAGGTGACTTCACTAGAAGGATAATAATTTTGCAAGGCTTGCCTTGCATCCCAATAGCAGCTGTCTGGGACGTTGCGCGTTACTTTATTATTACCTTGTGAACTTAACACACTAATCATCGTAAGCGAATCCCGTCTTTGTAATTAAAAGGCAGTGCACGCCTTCTCTATATGCTTTGTATAGAGGCAAGGCACACTATGCAGTGCAGTGGTTCGAGATCTTATTTACTCAACCACCCCACGTTTCTGCACTTATGCAATCGATATTACTTCCACCAATACTAGAAGTTTTGTTCAGATTTTGGCACCAATTTATACATATAACTTTGCTCACATCCAATAACCACAATATTAATGGTTCTAGTCCGTAAACTATAATAATTAATCTGTATAAAAAAATTTCATAAATAGAAGATTCACCAAATAGAGTTGCGTCATTAAGATAGACTTTATTTTGTCCAACATTTTAATTTCCCCGAAAAAGATTCAAAACTAAAGATTCATTAGATAAAGATTCAATAGTAGTTTTAATTCAGTGACTTTACTTAATATTTAACTATTAGTAATCGATTAGTTTTGTCTGTTCCGATAAGCGATTGCATACTCGATATGAAACTTTTCTTTTATATACGATAGACATAATCCTTTGGTTGGTCATTAAGCTTGCAAACTGATGCAGACATTAAAACTTTTCGAAATTTAAGTGAACAGCAACGATTATAGTTGAATCGATAAAATCTTTCATGTAATGAACCATGCCGAGTTACTGTAATGACTAACCAACTGGAAACTGAAGGTAAATTTAAGAAGTCATTTATTATACTTTATTTCTTTATTTTATTATGTTATCAAATTTAAAGTACTTTATGTAACTGAATATACTTTTATTTCATAAAATATTTTCTAAAAATAATTTCATTTCATACTTTTTCTTAAATATATAATGCACTTCATAATATTATATTTTAAAGTACATTTTACAACAGACTTTCAATTGTAGAAATGTCCTTTCTATTTTTCAATATACTGGGTCTTTTTATCCATATACCGTTATGAATGTATGGCAACGGAAAGTGCATTTCGCTTTTGAAGTTCTTGCTCGTATTTCTTAAAAGAAAGGGTTGTTTCACCTACGTCTTGCGTATGTTCTACAGGTCGTATAGTTTTCTTGTAACACATTATACTATAGGCACGTTAGACTGAAATAGAAATCGTGTTTGGTTGTTAACAGTGTTTTAAGGGATAAAATCTATTTTTTATGATACAATAAAACTGTCGTCTACCATTTTCTTCAATACACATCCGCTTCACGTGCACATTGTAATCGAAAATAATGAGGTAAAATAAAAGTCAACATTTCTTTCATTATTGATACAAAAATTTGTGACTGCACTTCAAAAATATATCTTCTTTTAATATTTCTTTTCACTGATAGGAAAAGTCCCATAGCAGCTATTGAATTTAACAATTGTTTTCATTTTTACAACGTTTATGTTATTTTTAAATAACCAAAAATTAATTATGACTCCGCTAGCCCAAAACAGCATCAAAGAATTCTAACATTAAGGAAAGAAACACAATATCTAAAATTTTTTACGACGCTGTTATTTTTAAATAAATAACTAAATCAAAGGAAAATAAATAAATTACGACTCCGCCAGCCGAAAACACTATCAAAGTACTCAATAATAAGGAACTGTCAGCGAAATTTTGCTCAGCTTTAGAATACAGAAATTTAATGTTAATAAAGGTTTTTATTTACCAAGTAATCATGTCTCTTCGTCACGAACGCCAGAACGATAATGAGAATTAAATGCTCGATCTGTCAAGATAATTGGTGTCGCTTACAAGCGACCTCTTTTCTTGGTGATTCTCCGGAGAATCAATTTATAAACTGATTGAATATATCCTTGTTCGTCGCTAACATGAAGTGACAAGTTATCATGTGGGTCTGTAGTAAATAAAATAAATAAAAATACTGAACATACGTTTATGACGAAAATAATTCGTCACACATTGTATTGTGATAATAATTAATAATGATAAATTATTCTGCAAAGTTTGACACTTAATAGTGCTTCAGTAGACAAAAACTTTATTTGCTGACTGGATACTATTACTATCTCTATGTAATGAACGGGCGTTCATTACAAAATTACAGGAAGCTCGTAGACGAATCTCGCGGTAGGGAGATTGCACGATTACAAGGCTAATCATGAAACTGGCGCTTTTCTGAATGTAGGAAAATATTCTGTGCCTTTTACTGGATGATAATGTTTATTTTAATTAAGCTTCCAGTCTATCGTAACCTAATTAAGAAGATTAAGATAACACAAATCTCTTGCCCTTTTCTTCACACTTTTTTTATCAACACATTCTTTCCTGCTAGAGGATTTTTTCTCATGTAATTTGAAATTTAAAAAATTCTCCCAAAGATAAAAGAAATTATGACATTTATTCCAGTAAATGTAAAATCCTACAACATTAGATTTTCAGAACTTTTGTTCTGAAAATAATTTCAATAAAATAATTATAAAATTATATTAATTGGATCGAAAATTAACTAAACTTTCTCGTAGTACAAGTTAAATCGAATTTTCGTTTTGATAATCCGCAATCTTATAAAGAGTCTGGTGAGTCCAGTGAGAAGAGGTTGCTGAACGGGAATGTTGAATTCTTAGAAAATTGTTCCGTCGTAAATCCATTCGTTTTCTAAGAGAGTAAGAGAGAAGGGAGGACGAGAGTGAGAGCGAGAACGGAAAAAGATTGCCGCCAACTAATCGAGTGAGACGCGGAAACTTAAAGCCAACAGTCCACAGTGCAGATAATACAGTTCTACCAGAGCAACTGCAAACGGGTTTAATGCTTAATGCAAGTGAAGAAAATCCAACGTTTCCAGACGGAAATTAGTGTAAACGGTTTTCATCTAGAAGGCCTTAAGGAGTTAGCTGGCACTATAGGGGTGCGAATTGTAAGGCAAACTAGGTCATCCCGTAATCATTTAGTCGCTTCCGACTCTTACCCAGTTTCGCAGTCAATGCTGGACGACGACGACGACGTTCCTTGTAAATCGTCCGCATTTGTCTTCTAAGTAAACGCTCACGATGCTCGTGCAAACACTCCACTGTACATGTACAATTTTACTTTTCGAGTGTGACTAGTTGACGAGAATTTTGCTATTATTACATAAAACTCGTTTGCAATCCTGTGAAATTGTA
>JUFY01034807.1:163853-185912 GCA_001855655.1 Leptopilina clavipes
ATTACATTAATTACTGACATAATAGTACTAACATATGTGACGCTCCACGATGAAAGCGACGAATTGTAGGTTATGTTTAGGAAAGTTTTTGTTTGATTTAAGATTCATTTTTTATTACCTGAAGTCAAAAACAGTTTTTATTAATTATTTAGTATATAAAATAGTTAATAAAAATAGTTTTTGACTTCAAATAATTAAAAATCAATCTTAAATCAAGCAAAAACTTTTCTAAACATAACCTACAATTCGTTGACATGTTAGGTCCCTTTCACCGTGGAGCGATATGATATTTGTTTTTCTGATATTTCTTGCAGAATACGTATCAATTTTATTTTTATGCTACATTTTCATTTTGTAGCTTATATTTAATTCACATGGAGTGGGAAGTTTTTTTGAATAAATAAAAAATAAATGAAGCTCTGACCTAGTAAGTGTTTTTAATTAAAGAACGATTGAAAAACAACGGTAGGAGCTAACTAGGTTATTTTTTTTTCTCTTCATTTATAATTATCCATTAACATAGATGACCACAGCTTTTATGAAGTCTTACGCATTTCTCTCATTTAGAAGTTTCGGTCCAGAATTGTTCACTAGTTCACTTCACTTGTTCACTAGTGTAATTTGCTACCTGTCTAGATTATTTCTTACTTTGCCCCTTCGCATGGTCTAGAAAAATTGCAGCAAAAAATGTCCACTTTAGAAAATTATTCTTTAGAAAACAAGTTTTCGATTGACTCCCAGAACAATGAAATATCTTGAAGGATTCTCAGATAATTAAAAAAGAAAAAGTGCGAGCATCCAAGGGAATAGTATACCTATGTGTTACTATCGACAGGGGTTTTCAGATTTAATATTTTTTTATTTCCAACTTTAAATGATCTCCATTGATATCGACAGACTTTCGAAATAAAATCGAGGAAAAATAGTTCTTGGCAAGAAATCTCATCACTTATTATCGAGTGATATTGAAAGCATACGATTTAATGACACGTCCTGGCACTTCTCCAGATGAAAATATATTTAAATATATATGTTGAAAGTAAGATAGTGAAACTCAGCCTGGAAATGTTGTGCATTCCCAATAGATACTCTCCTAATAACAGAAGTAATTAAAATCATAAACTCATGATTTTAATTACATTTCGGGATATTGAAACAAACATCTAACAATATTAGAGGAATATCGAATTTACGTATACAATATTCAAGCGTAAAAGTTTATTTTTAAATTAAATATCCTAGTTTAATAAAGACTTTACTGCACTTGCGATAGAAATAATAAAATCGAATTAGAGAGAGACACAACTAAATTGGAGGATTAAGTTAGTTCAAGCTGTTAATAGAAAGACCTAGTTTTAAAAGAGAAAATTCTTAAGAGAATTCCACTTCGAATCTCTGATTTCGACAAGCATCCAATTAAAGATCTTGCTTGCAAACAATGTTACTTTAGTCTCTTTTGTACATCACAGTTCACACTTGCTATACAGCATAAACACATTGTTGCTGTAACGAGAATGAAACGATGGTATAGAGAATGTGGATACCTTCGCTCGAGATTTGTTTGTGGTTGAAAATACTATTTTCATTGTAATTCTCGTTGCTTTAGAGAATATAACACAAAGGTGAATATCATTAATATATCGTGTGTGTTGGACGTGAAATATGCAGACTCGAGTTTTTTAGCGGAGGAAATTTCTTATTAAAATTTTCAACCTCTTTTGTAGAGGCAGTGCGATACAAATAGTCAACCTACTTAGAATTCTTCAGAAGTCAAGTTTTTCCTCCACTGATAAAATGCTAATCTATTCTGAATCAACATTTCTTGATGCATAGACAATAATTAAATCCTCTCCAGCAGAGAGGGGACTTATTTCTTAAATATACAAAATATACACATTAAAGATAAAGATTAACCGCAATTTGCTTAATTAAGTTTGTAAATATTAGGAGAAACAAATTCATGCGTTACTAATGATATTAGATGCCACCAAACCGTATGAAATCTAAATTCGTAAACAAGGTCCGGTATACACTGAACTTTGGATTTTAACCATTGCTGAAAATTGATGCAGAAAATTAATTACATTTCACTCGGAAACCGACAAAATCG
Source organism: Leptopilina clavipes (assembly GCA_001855655.1). Taxonomy (NCBI): domain Eukaryota; kingdom Metazoa; phylum Arthropoda; class Insecta; order Hymenoptera; family Figitidae; genus Leptopilina; species Leptopilina clavipes. The sequence continues at coordinate 165,964 of JUFY01034807.1, forward strand.
GCTTATATTCCCGTTGGGAAGTTTCGTGTTTACTCTTACGCCTTACTGGTTCGTATATATACGTATTTTAAATTAAAATAGCTTCCATTAACAAGTTATGGGTAAAATGCATATATTTATAGACAGTTCTATCTTAAATAAACATCATCCCCTATACTGTAGCACGACACTTTTATTCGTTTGGTAAACAGGAAATTTATCTAATTAATTTAATTTGAAAAAGAAAATTATAACCAACATCAAAGCAAACCTGTTAGAAAAAGTAAAAAAAATACCAAGTAGCATCGAAAAAATTAATATAGTAAAATATATAATTAATTAATATTAAATATATTATACAATAAATAAAATTTGTTTTAATGCACTTTAAAGGCTTGAATGTTGGACATCAATTTCAAAATCATATTTGCACTACATCAAACATTGATTGAAATATTTTTTAAAAATTGAACAAATGAATTTTAATTAAATAAATATACTAAATCGATAGCACAATATACGGAAAATGAAATTTCATTGTTTGGGATCGTTTTTGCGTATTGGAATAAAATTGAATCAAAGCGAGTAATTTATGCAATTGAAATAAATCCTGTGCTGAAACATATATCAACTTTGGTTTCATATTTTCTGACAGATTATAATTTGCATTAGAATAAATTTGTCTTGATTTGTCATTTCAACTCATTTATTTATTTTTAATCCGTTCAGTTCGAAATTCTCAGGCTTTTCTACAGATAGATAATAATAATAATTATTATAATCTACAATTATTATTTCAATTTTTTATTATTTTCTAGATTGAAAAAAAATTTGATTTTGAAAAGAGTTGGGAAACTTTTCAATAATCTCTGCTTTGGAGGAGATAAGAGATGCTTGAAAAGGTTGAGATTGCTTCTGATGCATTGGTAAGACGTTATTCGGTTACAAAGGACGACGATGCGTCGTGGCATCATGTGTTCAGGTGGTTGAAATTGCAGCACGCAAACTCACCCTAGACAAGTATACACTGCACATTAATTACATCCTCTCATGTAGGATATCATAATAGTTCATATTAATGAAATAAAATAAATTTAATATTTATGAAATAAAAGACTTTTATAAAAGAAATAAAAGATATTTTCTTAAATATACAATGCACTTCATTTTGACATAATGCAAAAAATTACTACATTTTGGAATTTCAAAAATTATTTATTATTGAATGATAAAATGTAAATTTAATTTTATCTAAATTCACACGTATATATATATTTGCTGTGTATTAATACGACATTAAGGGGTTGAGTACATGTTAATTCAGTCATCAATTTTGCGATCAATCGCCTCTTGCCCTCCGAACGTCCTCGTGGCCGCTATTTCTCCCATCAAGCGGATTATGGAAATGTGACCCGCAACAACTATATTTAGATCACATTCGCTTAATGAAATTGCATTTTTTTTTTTTTTTGCACAAAGATTGAAGCTTGTCTGGATTATAAATAAATGATTTTTAATATTATACCCATTTTTTAGCAGTTGACAGTTTCAAATAAAATCCATTTATTAAAAATTTTAAATCATTGAATTTTATTTTAGTCAAATTATGTTTTAATAAATTGAAAATTGTTTTTAATTGGAGTAAATGGTCCTTGGTTGCAGACATTAAGAAAATATAATGAATTTTCAATGTTGATAATGATTACATGCAATAAGTGTCTTATTAATTGAGAATAGTGTCGCATAATGGAAAGTGGTCTGAAATTGGTGACCTCGCGTGTAAAGTTTGTAACACTTGCAAATAGTCTTCGATCCGTTAAACTATTGTCGTCATGATTTGCGTGAGAATTGAAAATTTATACAAAATTGAAACCGCACTGCCATTAAATCCCTTGTCGCTTTCCATATACAGTTTCTAAATTTTGAACGCATCTCTCTCTTGGCCAACATTGTCAATTATTAAAGTCCCTTTTAACCAGATTGCTGCAAAATGAGTTTCAATGTTGTTGTACATGTCTCATTTTGACAATTGTAATAGATCGAATTCGCCAGAAGTACTAGATAATAAGTTAATACCATTAGCGTGTTCAATATTATTACCCACAAAGTACATGATATTTCCTGAATATTGAAAATATTTCAATGCTAAGTGCATTGCATCGTTTCATAGAAATATGAAATTTATAATTTCTAATTTTAAATTGACTCTCATCCTCTTATCAAATAACATTTCTTTAGATTTCTTTTTCAAACTGAAGACTTCTATGTGCAGAAAGATGAGTCGCGTTTGACGTAACAATATATTGCAAAAAAGTTACGTTTGTTTAAAAAATACTTTCTCATTACTGATGAGAATATTACAAATGTAATGCGGCAACCTTTTTATATTAACTCTAATACTATATAACAAAAAAATTATACAATCAGAAGAATTGAATTTACAAATGGTTTTTTTTATTCATGAAAGTACTTCTCTACTTTATATTTGAGCTATAAAATATTTTTAATAAATATTTCTCGTTGAATGAAAAAAATATGATATTCATTTCTATTTCTAAAATACTTTTCTTTCTTTTTCAGGTAAGCTCATCAAAGAACTTTTCTTACTGCAGTTTGTGAGTACGATATTATTTGCTTATTAAAAATTAACAAATCTTGACATAGTGGTTTAAAACGATACAAGTTTCTCCACTTTATCTAACGTTGCAGAAACTAAATTTAGTCTCGAAAGCTTTTGCCTTTTTCTATACTTTAATTTCATTTATATTGCTTCAGTTTTCGATTAATATTACATTTTGAAGATTAATTCATAAAAAAAGAGGAAAGCTGAATGAAATGATTGAAATGGAAACAAAATTCCAGAGAAGAAGTATCTGATTTCTTGATTTAGAGCAACATTCGGTTAATAAAATAAAAATCAGTGAAGCATATCAGTATTGAAATTTCAATTCGACTCTCGACTTTAGTTATACGGCTCGCAAGCAAAAGCACAGTTGAAACTCAATGCTGAGGTAATACAATAGCCAGACTCTGCTGGCCTATATTAGTATTCAGTTTGTTTCATGGTACCAGATGTAGTTATCCTAAACCACGAACTAGGAACACGTCATATGCAGACGCAACTAGCAAGAATATTTTATAGTTTGACGGTTCTCTTAAACGTTGCTAAGGGTCATCTAAATATTCCGAATAATAGTTGAGTATTTGAGAAATAACTGATTTTCATTTTGAAATTTAACAGATGTGAATTAATTTCCTTATCGTGTGAAATATGCAGTAAATTATCAAAAAAGAAATCCTTCAAGTACTCAACAAAAATTATACAATATTAGAATTTTAAGTCAAAATTTGAATAATATTGAATAAAATATAAAAATTCTATTCGGATTGCTAGGTCTCTAATTGTGAAATAATAAAAACGCGGAAATTGAAAGTCATGGTAAAAATAAGTAATAAAAAATTAAAAGAATAAATTTCGCATGTATAGATCAGATAAGCGACATTGTAGTATAATAACAAAATTATTTAATTCCATCAAGAACACTGTAAACTTAAAAGTATCAAATTGATACCAAAAGTATCAAATTGATTCCAAATTTTTGGATCAATTTGATACTTTTAAGTTTACAGTGAATATTATATTTTAGGGGGTAAATTATTTTTAAATTAATTATTGATTTCTGTCGTAATTGCGAGATATTTTGTCATAGCAATCAAAGTTCGTAATTGGCAAAATGACCCTTGGCAAAACGGATGCGATTAGTATTCAACCTGTTTCGCTGTGTCAGATGTAACCTACTTGTACCTACCGATCTAGTACCGCATTACGGCAAAGAGGACTAATTACCACCGGTGAACTTAACAATCACGTATCTTTTTTCATTCCTTGCAAAAAAATTCTAATGATCCATTATTATCTATTTTAATAATTATTTCTTTTCCGCAAAGTAATGCATGACTTTGTTTCGTCCCTGTACTATGATTATTCCTTCCTTAATTTATTTTCAGTATTAAAAATAATTATACAAAATTTTTTAATTTAAAGATTAACTTTTGTCTCGCTTTTAATAAATTACCATCATAACACTTTTTCTCAAAAGTAATAAATATTCATATAATAGAAATCTGTGGTTAATGAAGGAAAAAAATTAACTGGATTCTCTTTTTTCATTAAAAAAAAATTTTTTATTTTAAGTAAAATTTTTTATAGAATATACAGATAAAGACCTGCTTCCTTATTTGGATTTTCATTCAACGAGAAATGAGTTTTTCTATATTATGTTCACAAATTTATCTCGGAAGCATTTCAAATTATTATTTAAACTGGAGGCGTATTATTTTTAATTAAATTCACCACTCTTCAAAAGGAATTTAAAAGTGTGTTAATTACGAGTTCTGAGGCTATACGCAGTTTTTGTGTATTTTTAATTATACACCAACGAGCATATACCCTGGAAATGTAATGCGTTCGCGACGTTAGTTACAATTCACAAACTTCATGGAGATTGCTAAGCAGAGCTTTTCATTGTTATAAACCGCTCTAGTGACGAAAAACGATTTTTAATTTTCTAACAGCACCTTGTTAGTGGACGCTTTCTGTTACTAACCACTCTAGACGTGTAATTTATGACGTACATTTTTTACAATGTTAACTAGACGTCCAACTATTGTTTTCATGTAAATATATACGTAGAATACAGCATTTAACCGAAGCAGAGAATATCATTGTTACCATGACATTTTCGAATCTTGCAGAGGGAAAATTGTGCAACAGCACTGTGGGAAAAATAAATTGAGACGCAAGAATGAGAATTTTATGAAACGTGGACACATTTATCGAGAATGAGGTTTAGGCAATGTAATGTTGCAAGGCTACCTTATGTTACTAGGCTCAGACCTCAGGGGTCACGTCATGCAATCGTTAGATCAACGGAACTAGCCAGAACCAAATTAGAAAGCAGGGTAATTGACGCTACCAGTAACTGACCGAAATCCTAGAAGCACTCTCTTGTGTCCAAGAGTTAACCTTTGTCAGCCTTTCGACAAATTCCTTTCGGTTTTTTCCCGAAACTTTCATTACCCTTGCCTTTCAATCAGAGATGTTAAGTATTTCAAATAAATCCAATTTAAATACAAATACCCTTAAATTTCCTGGAGTATTTACATTTAAGAAAACGATTATTCACAAAATCATTTTCTTTCTATAGTAGTTAGCCAAACAAATTAAATTTGTTTGGCATTTATTTATATCAGTTTATGAAAATTAATTTTGAAGTTTTCCTGAAACATTAGATTCAGGAAAACTTCAAAATGTTTTTTTAACCACTAATTGCGTAATTACTTTTAATTTCGTTTCCTCGAATCGCGGTTTTCATATAATTTGCGGAAAAGAACAAGAGAAAATTCGTAAAATTAATTCTATGTACCAATACTATGTAGTTCAATTATTCTAAAAGTAGCGTGAAAACGCTTTTAACATATTAGGCAATCAGTGTATTTTTAAAGCAGAATTCCCAATGAATATAGTAATGTGTTTAAAAGCTCTCACTTAATAAAACGCTTGACCTGAAAAAACGAAAATTTTTTGAGAGATTTAATTGCTAAAACGGGAATTTTTTTTTTCCAGAAAAAAAAGTTTTCACATATGGTTGCCCCTAGTTGATTCGTCTAATAATAAAAAAAAAAGTGCAAAATCGTAAATTTTTCTCTAATGAAAATTATTTACCATAATGGTACACTTTTCATTATTATAGTAAATTCTAAAAAAAAGTATTTGACTTTAATTTTCTGATGAATTTTTTTAATATGCCATTTTATTGGTGCTATTTTTACTCCAGACGAAAGTAATTAACTGAAATTGTATGTGTTAGGTAAATGAAAGATAATCAATTCTGTCAGAGATACTGTGGAAATTTATGATTCCCAACTATTTGTAATATATTTAAAAATAGGTAGAAGTCCTTTGTCAAATAGGACGTTGTTTTTGCTTTTTTTTGTGATTGGAAGTGGAAAATCTCCAATCAGATACTTGAAATAAAATCGCATGTTCGCTTATTCTTGGTCGGTATAAATTGTATAAATTATAATTATAAAGTTATAAATTTATAAGGTTATAAATTGTAATTAATATTACAACTGCGAGATTCATTCCTCACTGGTTGGGTCCTAGGATATTCCATTCTTGCTGTTTGGCTGTCCTTTGGTGAAAAACTCCATCACTACGATGACATACGATGGAAAAAAAACAACAGAACACAAAATTTTTATTCAGGTATAATTTTGTCAAAATGTAAAATAAGTACATATGTGACTGAGAGCTTTTTTCTTTCGTGACGAGGTTAAATAGGATTAAAAATTGATTCTAGAGATTGAGGATTAATACTTTGCTCTCTCTGGAGAATAGTCAACTTCAAGAGGGTCCATTTAGAGATAGGCAATTGTCAAGAGGTAAGGAAGAAGGATTGAGAATGTGGACAGAAAAGTGGAAACCTTAAGTAGAGTTAATAAGAGGACAGCAGAGATTCTCTTTGCAAGAAACGGTAGGGATGAGAGAGAGAGAGAGAGAGAGAGAGAGAGAGAGAGAGAGAGAGAGAGGTCGAAGGGAGAAAGAGGAACGAAGAGGACAATCGAATCAGCAAAATCAAACGGGAGTCGTGCAGAACGAAGCTCGACCTATCGTTATATAGTAGGAATTTAAATGTCACAAGTAAGGTTTCAACCCACTCGATAAAACTACTTTAACGAATCTACGACCACTTCCTTTCAATCTATCTCGAACTATGTCAAACTTTATGTTGGAGCTAGAAATACTCTTTGCAGGTTTTTATATCTCACATTCTAAAACCTGTTAATTAATTTAGCCCATAATTTATTTTTCCCTTTTTATGATCACGATTTTCGAATAGTGTTTTTTTCACAAGATCTATATGTGTCACAAACCGTTCTAACGCAGATGCAAATATAAAAACCTTTTTGTTACTTGTTACTTATTCGACCTTCGCAACTAAACTAATTATTTCACCAAATATTTTGAGGAATTTGAGTTTCTTCAAGCTATGTTGATCAGACACAACTGAAATGGAAGCTCTCGAGCTAAAACTGTTTCCATAAATTATTATTAATTTATTGAATTAAATATTATACAGTAGCCTAAACAATTTTACATTAAGGGATACATTAATTTTGCTATCGGGCAATAAAGTAAGAATTGAAAGCACGAAATTGTATATTGTGACATGTTTCACTAACGCGAAAATAATGAAGCTTGTAAAACGGAAGCTGATATCGCGAAGGTGATCTCACATGTTGTAGCCATCTATCTCTTCCTATCTGAAGCCAAGCCCTGTACACCAGGTTGGTTAGTTTCCCCTTTCGATTTGCTTCTATTCTCCGACAATTCGATATCCTCGCTGTAAATAATATCCAACTCTTTATCACGTCTCTTTTATCTTAATAGGTAAAGTTTTCAGAAAACAATTTACGACTGCTAACAATTAAAACAAAACAAAAAATTTCCTAAACGTAGGACCAAAGTTTTTAAAAAGGTTGTTAGGTCCTCTTATTACTGCGTCAAATTACCATCGACGAATTAGAGTTTCATCTGCTAGTTATTTTCAACTATCTACACTTTTTAAATGCTCCATTCTTAGTCAACTCTAATATTTGATGTAGACTCGCATCACTTTAGGGGAACAGGTAAATGTCACGCTAGAAACTTTTCTTCCATTCGCTCCTGTCCAATTGTAGAACAAAAAAAGTCTTTAGCACCTGCAAATAATTATTTTGAAAGCTACTGATATCAGTTTCATTCTAAATTGTATTTCTAATTCTTACAACAATCTTACAAATTTGCTCCTCATAGAGAACACCTATTGAACACCTAGAATCCTATTAGAGAATGGTTAGAGATTGACAATAAACATAGAATTTAGCGGTGAAAATAGTGGTAGTGTGAACACAATTTTTCAAGCACTTGTATGAGGCTCATCAGAGTCATAAATAAAGTGTACTTTATTCTGCTCAATTTCCTCTGGAACTAAGCACTTTAGTGCAAAAAAAAAAAAAAATTGGATTCATAAAAGAACTACAAGTCGATTCTCTGTCGTTCATTGCCGACGATCGCGTGAGCAATGCTCCATGCCCATGCATTTCCTACACAAGTGGCGAAATAGAGTATATACACGAATAAGAGAGAGAGTACACGCAAGCAGAGTTGAAAAACCTCTTCAAGTGTACAGTGAGGCACGCGATATAAAAAAGTTCCAACAAAAACAGTTCAAATAAATTTCTTTCATAAAGAAAAAAAAAAAAAATTCCTCACTGAACCTGCCAACTCGCCATCTGAATTATTCACTACAATCTATACATATAAATTATTAAATAATTATTAATATTTCTTGTTTAAATTGTATTGTGGGAAATATTACAATGAACATTATTGTGAATATCATCTGGATTGTTTGAAATGCTTTTTTATCAATTTTTAAATTGCAATGTACACTGGAATTGGATTTTGCAAAGTTGTTCCTGGTAAAGGCTTATTTACAAAGTGTAGCAAAATATCGTTTTCAAAGAGACGGAGAGAGGGAGCAACTAATAATAGTATATGGATGTCGGAATTAATCTATTCCTCTGGAAACTCGAAATGTATAGTTTCGATGTCCGTCTGTACATTGGTACACATTCAATATTACCACACAAGGTTTTTGATGATCGGTTGCGATTTGATGGTCAGAATCCGAGTACAGGATATGTAGAGTCACATTATTGATATTACAAACCCAAAAAATCACAGACTCCATTCGTGAGTCATATTTGCTTTAAAAAATTGAACAATAGATTTAAAATTGAGTTCTCTTTTTTAGTTTCCAAAGAACTAATTTCAATCATTTATTATTGACACAGCAGCTGAGGTAATATGCTACAACTCCTATAATTCCAGAAAAATAATTTGTCCCTACCGGAAATATTCCACTACAGGTCAACAACAACGATTTTGTGAAATTTTACCTATTTTAAAAGCAATACGATGGAATGTGATGGGGGGAAGTTTTCGAAAAGTTTATTCATTATTTTTTCTCTCCCTTGAGACAATTTATTACCGTGAAACTGTCCTGCAAAGTAAAATAAAGTAATACGTGGCGGATGTAAGGTCTGTACAAATCTTCCATTGGTGTGGAACAATGAGATCACAGGGACAGTGGAGATTTTATCTATCTCGTCTTCGATCGAGTTTAAAGCAATTTCTAGCGGAATCGCCCCAAGCTTTCAGGATATTTCTTTCTCTTGAGGAGAAAAGTCAAGAGAGCACTCTCTGCCCCAAACTCCAAGCCTCATAAAGAGGTCTTAAGTCTCGATAGATAGAGGAACGAATTGGATCAAGTTTTGATTTGAATTGACTTCACTCTAACAGCTCATATGAAGCTTGATCAATCACGTTTTACTGTCGAAAAATTTTACTGCGAGAAACTTCTTTCCCCGGGAGACAAAAGACGCGTCTGGACTCAGCATCCTCATTGGATACTTAGGGAAGTCGTCAAAGTCTGTTGATCGTTCATCCTTTCTTATCTGGAGAAGAAAGGACGATATCTGATCATTGGTTATGGACTTCTTCCTCAGGTTCATCTCAATGGTACCTCAATACATAAACATAATTTTACTATTATTATGGGAAACTTACCCTTCTTGATTTCCGTAACTATATAGCAATGTAGTTAACAATAAGTCTGTTTTATGGGTTTTCTTTTGTTTCTGTTTAGATGATTTTTTGCGATTATAATTGAATTTGTTTTGAAGTTTATTTTGTCCTGTAAATTTTGTGGCATGAGAGAAAAATATTTTTCATCTGATACATTATTGTAAATGGCAAAATAGGAAGTCGGAGAATTTGCATTGCAGTTAATCTTATCTCGCTTTCATGTTATACACATATGTAAGAGCGTGTATCGATGTGCTAATTGAAATGCAAATTTGGATTCAAACGCAATCGGAAACGCGAGCACGGGTGCCAAGCGAAATACCGACACAATCTATGTGAATCTCAGACCCAATTATACAATTGCATATGTACGTGTAAACTACTTCAAGCGAATTGCCATCTAGTTTGCAGGACATATCGATGATGATAAGTAGTAGTTACGGAACATTGACTTGACAGAATTCACTCTCACGGAAATACAATGCTCACTCGCCTAAGAAATTTACATTTAAACTGTTAAAAACAAGGTATCATTTTTGCACCTGATTTTAGAATAATGGAAAACTTTTATGTAATTATTTTTATTTACTCCTTTCATTTATTATTTATTCCTTTCATTTATTATTTACTCCTTTCATTTATTACTCATTCTTTCAAGATCTAATCTCAAAGTGCAAAATCCAATCTTCTGTAAGCAGATTTCCCAAAAGTCATTACAAAAAAAAAGATTCCAAATTCATTTCTATATACACAATTCACTTCGTCTTCAAAATTATCTGAAAATTTTCAATAATTTCTTAATGTCATTAATTTATATGAGGTCAGCTATAAAAGATCTGTGCTAATAAATTATTATTTAATCCTCATGTACAATGTGCTTTAATGGCTATAATCTATTGGAATAAAATATGTCACATAATAATATGACATTTATTCCACTTTCAATAATTTGCAATTGTATTCTTTTTGCAAATTATTTTCCTCTTTTGTTTCTTAATTGTTCTATATCATAATTTAATTTTCTGTCGTTTTTGATGCATTAAGCAATTCTGATATCCACTGCATTTATACTTGCAAAAGTTTATCGACCGAGGACTGCTTATCTACTATTTTTGCAATATCTCAGCGTTATCTATTTTTAGATGACTGAGGCATCTTGTAGAAATAAATTAAATAGTTTTTAAAAATACTTATAGTCTTCTTAAAATTGAAAAAACCTTCTGATGATGTTTTCATTGATAATTGAAACTGCATGTGTTAAATTTTTTATTATTTTTACGTGGGACGATTCTGAAACTGTTCGCTTAGGAGAAATTGGGTCAATTATTTGACCTGAACGTATTAGAAATAAAATTTCCTTCTGAATCTAAACATGCGGGTCTAATGAGTCTAATTCAAAATTAATTTTAACTCCAATTACTTGTTTGCTTTAGTGTAATATTTGTATTCCATTGAGCGGAAAATAGATTTCCTTAAGAGTCTAATGATAAGTATAGTGCTTTGACTGTATATGCATGTCTAATTCAAAATTCAATTTCATCTTCATAGAAAGCATTTCTACTAACACCGAAACAGGATACTCTGCTGAGCTGTTTAACAGTTTTCGTATAATGGACCTCCTGCATTCTCTGAAACACTACTTTTCTCTATCTCATTTATCAGCACTTCCTTCATTGAGAAAATAGCTTGCCGTATTTCCAAAACTTTGTTTCCCATTTATCGCATAATTTCCCACATTTTCCGTTCCCAAAAAACAATTATAAACATTCGAGTACAATAAAGACAATCAACTATAATTTAATTCTATGCTAAAAGTTCGCTAAATTCGTATGAGAAGAAGATATATGTTTTTAGTCAGCATTATTGGTATATTGACATCTTGAAAAGATGTTAAAGAATTAACATTCTTTAAAAGCTCCTCTATTTCATCAAGTTACCTATTTTTAGGAATTCATATTTCTCGTTTTCAACTCACGCTTAAAAAATGCGAAAATAAAATTTTTTATGCAAAAAAAAAGTATGAACAATTGGTTGCTTTTTTTGAGAATCGAGAATTTCTGAATAAATTGAACAGTGGGCAAGGCGCGACGGCCGCGAGTGCTTGTTTATTTTGGAAATTAAATTGAATTGCCCCATAACTTGCCGGTCTATTAGCCTTGGGGACGCGGCTAGTTTGCTCGTAAATCTCCAGAGTATCGGAAGGGATAGAAGGGAGGACGTTGGTGGTAGTAGCAGCAGTGGTCCTAGTGGAGGGAGGAGGGCTTCGATTCGGTCGACAATGCGTCCGGAAGCTCCCAGGAAATACATGGGCGTGGTACCGAGATAAATGTACTCTAACATTTGCATACTTACCTCTCGAGTTCAAAAGCTTGAAATCCTTCAGTCCCCCATCCCCTTATCACCTAGAAACTATTCCCAACCTGTCATCAACCAACTATATCACTCTTCCATCATCATCTATAGGTCAAATCAATCGACACATCACGATTTTTACATTTACCCCTTTTCTTTCATTCACTTGCAAAAAAATAAACCCAAAAAAAAATCCAAAGCATTAATTTCCTCCTTGTCTCCAGTTTTCTTCATTGCTCGAGAATTTGATTCAAGTTTGAGTTAACTTTTCTTTGAAAGGAAAATATTTTCTTTCCAAAGTCCAAATTTGGCTAGTTTTCAAAAAATTGTAACTTCATGCGCGGTGAGCAAACGTGTGGAAAAAAAAGTTCATGGAAGTCTTTATTTTCTTGTCGAATGTGACTTTTTTCAAAATTAGATTATTGTCAGAAGGACGATTTAAAGTTAGAGAAGTTGTCCCTTGTCCTGGTGAGGAAAAAATTCCGGAAAGCTTCGGATTAAAAATGATTTACTGCTAAAGAACAAGAGTGCAACTGAGTTGTGTGTGAGTTTATAAAAATTTATAGATTTGTGTTGGAGAATGGAATGGAAGCTAAACGCGACAAACTGGAGAACCGGATGTACCTGAAGACAAATGTGCAGGACTAGTCAGTACCAGAAATTCCAGTGGGACGAACACCTTTCAGGAACGAGTCGACGGATTTATCGTTCTGTTTCTCCGGAACATTATTATTGGATGAACCTTCAATGCTTTTCGCAGCTTTTCCAGTGCACATTTCCAAAGCAGTTGAAATTCAACATGTAGATGACAAAAACGAAGAGCAATTATATATTTCCAGTTCTTTTAGTCGTAATTTAGTTTGATCTTCCCAATTTTCTATTATTTTGCCCATTTTTTCATATATTTAAAATATACAGAAAACGTTAAACTAGGTATTAAGTAATAAAATAGAAATTAGTTTTCGCCTTGTAAACTTGATATAGGAAAGGAATTTATAATTAGAAAGGAATTTATAATCGTATTTCATATTTGTTCTTCTATGAAACGAACATTAAACTTAATTGCTATGCGTCATCGTTTTAGAAGACTGCAATTACGTCTAAAAGAGAGAGATAGAGAGATATTTCAAGTTCTTGGCAATATATTTCTACACATAGGAGATAATTCTCCATTCCTAATACACCTTTACATAATATTTACAATTTTTTTACAAACGTTTTCTGTTCACTATTTTCCACTGTACAATAAATTTACATTCCAGATAATTTTGCTAAAATCACAAAACAAGTTGGAAAAGCTACAACTTTACATATTTACAATTTTTTTAAAAACCTTTTTGTTAAATATTTTTTACTATAGAATAAATTTACATTCCTGATAATTTTGCTTATCAACAAATAATTTGGCAAAGTTTTAAGAATTTTTAAATTTATACTATATTTTTCAATTAATTTTAATTTACAATTTTAACTTACAATTTTTCAATTTTTTCGATTCAAAATTTTTATTGATAAATCTAGACAGGTTTTTTTATTCCTCTGACCTTTTTATCCCGCAAATTATTTATCTTCCTTATTCACTTATTTGACGATATGATCCAAACAACCACTTTTTTTCATATCTATGAAAATTTCCGTGAAAATGTCCCTAAATTTATCGCCTCCAATGTCTTTAAAATATTCTACACTTTTTTCTATTTCTTCGCTAAAATCTAAATCTGGTAATTCAAGTCCGTACATAATTGGCAAATAAAAACTGGCAATCATAAAACCAAAGAGCGCGTATCTTTTGTAGTCTTTTAGAAAATTTTCCTTGGCAAATTCAATTGAATGGATTTGGGAAAAATTAATTTCTGTGAAATAATTAATTAGTGAATTGTAATAGACATCGAATACTTGGGTAAATTTTGTTCTGATATCATCGGGCGACATGCTGAGATAAATAAATGTCGAAAGATCAATTGCAGGTGATCCGTACGATATCATTGCGAAATCAAATAACATTGCTTTCACACCAAATTCATTTTCCCGGAAGAAAACATTATTTATTGTAAAATCACCATGGCACAATGTCGCTAATGGTATTTTATGATTTAGAGCAACTCTCATACAATTTTCAAATGCATTTTCAAAAAACTTCTCAGCCCTATCACAAAACACTGTATCGTAATTTTTATCACGAAGACACTTTATTATTCTCGGCATTAAATTGTTCAGCAGTGTTGGAAATATATTCTTCTCTCGATATTCATATCTCGTTTCTTGAATATTATTCACAATTTGAAAAAATTCCTGGGGTGAATTATATTTAAGAGCATAGGCCTTGCCATGAAATCGTCCAATTTCTTCCATTGCTGCGATAATATATTTCATGTTTAGATTCACTTTTTCAGGACACTTGTGATATCCATGTTTAGTGATATTCTCAGTGACGATCACTGTATTCAACGGTGGTTCTTTATGCAAAAGGAAACAATGAGGATAGTCTTTGCTCATGTTTGCGCACTTTTTGTAAAATAAAATTTCATTGTGAAAAAATTTATCAGCTTGGAAAACTTCCCTTTCTATCTGATTTCTATTTGGTCGTTTTATTACTAAATTGAACGTTTTCTCTTGAATCGGATCAGTCAATTTAAGATCGAGAAAAATCACATCGGACATTATTAGCGGCTCGGAACTGTAAACCTTGTATTGTGAGGCACTATTTTTTTGATTTAATGCAACTTTCAATTTTGGTATTAAGAACTCATCCAACCACAATTTTGATTCTTCGTCCACATCGTCTGCATTTCCGTTTTTCTTGACATTATTCACAATTTCTTCATCCATTGTAATTATGGATCTTTTAACTCCATTCAGCTTTCACAAAACAGGCAACACATACACACTGCAATGAATGGCTGTAAGAATTGTAAACAAAAATATTGTTAAAATGTAAACTGTGCCTTAAACATTTACTGAAAATAAAAAGTAATCTGTGGCATACTTTTCGCTGGGAATTAGTAAAAATTCGCTAATCAAGATTTAGGGAGAAAGTAATTTGCATTTTATACTAAAAATGTAGTATTTTGTTGCAATATTTAGAAAAAAAATTTAGAAAAAAGAAGAAAAAAAGTAATTAACTATTTTGAATTATTTCTAAAGTCAAATATTCTGGACTCCAACTCTATTAACGCCAAAATCGAATGTATGTAAATTTTCAAATTAAACAAAAATTTGTTAGTTTATTTCTCATATAGAATTTTTTTTATAAAGAATTAACAAGAAAAATTAAATTAATTCTAAAAATTAATTCTAAAAAAAATTTTAGTTCGTATAATTTATTAACTATTTAATAAAAATAATAGGAATGTAAATTAAAAATGAAAATTTATATGAAGAAGCTTACCTTGTTATCAATAGAAACATTCACGAGACGATCAAGTCGAAGTAAATAGAAGCGACGAAAGTTTTATAAACAGAAAGCGATATCGGAACTGCGAACGGACATCAATAACAGGAACGAGACTTATTTGTAAATTAATGCGTGAAATAACTGTAATAATAAAAAATTTTGAAAGTTCGTTATATTTGCAGTCACAAGAATAATATTATTACAGTCATTACATTATATTTCGACTAAAGTCGTTACCGACTAATTTCAAAAAATTATATAATATTTTGCAGAAATGATTATAAAAGTATTAGGATCCAAAGAGAATTTTTCATATATTTGTAATATTTATTGTAAAAGAAGCATCTAAAATGTATGAGGTCATAAAAACTTTCACTTTTTTATCTATATTAGAAAATACTAAAGAAAACACATAATTTACTATGAAGATGTAGAAAAATTATTAGAATTTATTAAGAATTGCCTAATTTATTATTATAAATTGATAGAAACAATTAATGATGAGAAATATTAAATGAAAAATAATTTTGAAATTCACCTGTCAAATAGCCTAAATTTGCAAATTCCATCTACTGAATTTGAGAAGAAGAAATCATTAAATTAAAAAAAACCTTACCATAAATATTGAGTATTTTATATTTATATTTTATATTTTTTTGATGTATTATCCTTTTCAGAGTTTCACTATAATTTAAAAAGAAAAAATTTTTACGAAATAAGGAACATTTTTAAAAGAGATAGTTGTAAATTTTTAGACGTCGATAAATTCAAGTTGCACGTTAACTAGTCAGAAGGCATGACTTCACTAGCGTGTAGCATGTGTTATTATTATCCGGATTCTGGATGGTCATTGTGAATAAGATTGTCATTAGTTTGATTCTCTAGTGGGAGCGATGCATAAGTGGGGATTCAAGGTTTCTTTATTGCGTACATAGGGGGCAAGGTCGCATATTACATTCTCATTTTTTATAGGAAGTTATGCTTAAAATTTATTTAATAATATAATTAAAATTCAACCAATAGATAATAATAAATAAAAAAAATCTTAGTAAATAATCTAAAAATAATCACACCGGAACATAGTAGACAACATTGTGATTAATAATTCACGTAAACATAAATCGAAGAATTTTATCCAAAATTTTATTTTAAGAATTTTATCATTTTATAAAAAAATTTAAGCAAAAATTTATTTTAGGATTAATTTTCTTTTATTCTTGAAAAAAAATTCCAATAAGTAAAATAGATGATAGTTATCAATTTTACAGCATCTTGTGCAGATACAGTCAAATTTTTAAAAATTAATTTCAATTTAATTTCCAGGAACTTGGTCACATTTATAAAATTATAAATTTTAAATAACATTCTAAAGAACAGTGATATTCACATTTTTTCTCATTTTATCATCAATTAGTTTCAATTTATGGCATTAATATCTAATCTCCTTAGTCACTTCTTTCTGTTGTATCTTTTATACACGACGCTTTTTATGTACGTAAATTTACACATTTCTTCTAAAATCAAATTCATTTGCATCTTTTCCATTATATTCACATAGAAAAAAAAGGAAATGCAGCAACAGAAGAAAAACAAAATCTGGCAAATTTTTTGAGAAAAATAATAATCGTTGAAAATCCATTATTCAAAATCTAAAAACCATCAATTTCACTTGAAAGCAATAGTGTTAGATATTTCTCTAAAACATGATTCATGTACGATCAACCTGAAATAAATTCGCGTTTACGGTCGTTTTACCTTTTTTGTTTTTATTAAAAAAAAAAATAATAAACAATAAAATGATAAAAATAGAAATTGTAGACAGTATATACCCGATTCGCCAACTCTTTCAATGTTTTGTTCTCGGCATGGTGGAAAAAAAAATAACAGTAAAATAAATTATTTCTGCACGAGTAAACCTTTCCTCTCTTGCGTTTATAGTAAATTGGAATTTTCAGGATCATTTCTGCTAAGGGTTGCAAACACACAATGACTAAACAAATCATATGAATTTCATCTCTTTCATGCGCGTAAATAATAAATCAATAATTTACCTCGTGTGGAACAAAAAAATCATAAAACAAATATAACACGAAGCATTTATCTACAATTTTTTTTTAAATTCCACATTTTTAATCAAAATAACTAAATATCATATACAAAAAATGTTAAAAAATATTTGAATAGGAAAATATTTCATTTAAAAGCAGGACAGGAATATTTAATTAGTATTATTTTTTCAATTCATCAATAAGTATTATTTGCTTGTTAATAACTTTGGAAAAATTATTTAAATTTATATATGAAAATTAACTTAATTTGTTGATTTTGTCGATGTCAATAAAAATGTAAAATCATTTTTTTTTGGTACGAAAACCAATCTCTATTTTTGACGTTTCACTTTAATTTTTTTCCCTCTCTCAGTGCCAATAATTAACTTTGTATAATCGATTTTGCAATAAATTTTGTGATTAAATTTTTAATAACCGCTTTTATTCGTTAGTCATTTATTTATCGATTAATCCCTTAAAACGCTTCCACACCGATTATCACTCTCTCTCTCTCTCTCTCTCTCGGAAATTTTATTTTTTCAAGATTTATTTCTTCCTCGCATCCAATAAAATAATCTCTTTAATAATTGGCTTTGGCGTGCTTTATGCGCATTAATAAATCAAAAAAGTAAAATTTGTTTTTTTTTTCGCGGAAGAAGTAAATTTAGCAAAAAGGGAAAATTAAAAAAATAGTCGGGGATTTGTTTGTATATTTATATATCAGAGATTTTGAATTTTTTAAATTATTTAACACACTATGTCAGAGTGCATGTATATCAACGTGCACCGAATGTAATATCCTTCGTGTATATACTCATATAACCTGTTTAAAATTTACTGCTGGAGAAATATTTCTCAGATAACAAGAGCGACGAGATATAATGCGCATCTGTTGCAATACTAGACTATAGAATGAAAACTTACAACACGATGCATGTAGGTAATAATTTTTAATAATGTAATCAAGAAAATTTAGTTATAAAACAAAGTAACAGAAGCTTTTTCGACAAATAGTGATTTTACGAATTCGTTTTTGAACTAGAAGTATAAAAAAATTTACAGAGTGAAATATAGTATAGTTGATTCTTTTGCGAGACGAACAAATCAAAAGAATCTTATTTTGCGCTTTGTGATTGGTTCAGACGCAAGAGAGAGGGTTTTCCCCCACTCTACGCGAGCAGCGCGCGCAAATAGAGAGAGGGAGTGGAGTCAAAAGAATCTTATTTTGCGCTTTGTAATTGGTTCAAACGCAAGAGAGAGGGTTTCCCCCACTCTACGCGAGCAGCGCGCGCAAGTAGAGAGAGGGAGTGGCGCATACTGATTTATACTTCTCATTTAGTACGTCGTATTGAAAAATTTTTTTTAACCATTAAAAATAATTTGACTATTTGATATTAAATTGTTAACATAATAATTTTGTCAGAATTTAAAATAAAATATTTGTTACACAAACAGGTGCAAATAATTCAAAGAAACGAGAATAAATTCTAACTTTATTCCAAACATGTTTTCCACTTGTGACATTGGAAAAAGAGATTTGCGAGATTTTTATGTATATACGGTTTTAAAAACGTCGCATATCAACACTTCCGAGTCATTTTACCCTCTGTGGAGATGGGAGAAAAAGTGTAAAATTAATCACTTGGTCTTTTCTCTTCTTTATAACATTTTTTCCATTTCATTTCGTTTACTCTTCCTTATTTTCTTATTCACTTTCTTATTCCTTGATTTTTTTTTCATTCCTCTCAAAAGTGACTTTCTGTATTTTTCCTAGTGAAATACATATATATATATATATATATATATATATATATGTGCATACATAGCCATACAAGTTCATACATAACTGAGAATATGTATACAGATACATTCTCTTTTTCACCATCTCACTCCACTGGCTTTTAGCAAATATATACAGGCGCAAATTTATCGACCGACACTAAACGACATAATCCAATTTTCCTACAAATTGGCGACGACGCTTTTTTTTCCTATGTGTACATCGCAAGCCGCCTATATACATTTTTTTTATTTTGTCTCTTCCTTCCTCTAGGACTTTATTCGCTATTGAATTTATACCACTTTGGAAAGAATTGAAATTCGTAGTTTGTGATATACAATAAGGAAAAAAAATTGTTAAATTATACTTTGCAAACAATTGTGTGAAATATATTTGTTAAATTTATCAAGCGGATATTCCAGTCGATTAATTGGAAACTTTTTGTTTGAAATAATATCGAAAATAACTGGAAGAAGTTATTTTTATAGTTAATGAAGAAATCGTTTTTGTTGTTCTTATTATTATTATTATTATTATTATTATTATTGTTATTATTTTTATTATTATTGTTATTATTATTATTATTATTATTATTATTATTATTATTATTATTATTATTATTATTATTATTATTATTATTATTATTATTATTATTATTATTATTATTATTATTATTATTATATTTTTTAGTTTGTGAAG
>JUFY01034812.1:0-11564 GCA_001855655.1 Leptopilina clavipes
TAACTAATTCGAAAGCAAAAAGTGAGTCACTAATTCAAATTAGTTAAAATTTTTACTAATTCAAATTTAGAGAGTAGTATTATTATTATTAATTATTATTATTATTATTATTATTATTATTATTATTATTATTGTTATTATTATTATTATTATTAATATTAATATTACTATTTTTGTCATTTTTATAATAATTATTTTTATTTTTGTTTACTACTTCTCCTATTATCAATACAAGTGTAAATAGTTTTAATAAAAATTTACAATAGATCAATTTCAGTTAAGTCAGACATAAAATTAGAAAGTTTTGTGGATTTTCAAGTAGAACTTTGCAGCATTGGTATCTTTAGAAATTGAATTCAAGATGAACTAGAAGTAGAATAATCTTTATGGAATCAGACATATATAGGAAATCTGAAGCTTTTAAAAGTTACTTCCAGTAGATCAATCTTTCTATTGTCAGCCGTAAAATTGCTAGTTTTTCTGATTTTGAGAACCCCGATTTTGGATTATCCTATATATATATAGTGGAATACTCAATAGTCAAGTTTAGTTGTTTTTTTGAGATTTTTTCTCCTCGTAATAGTTCTGTAGTAATCGTTATATCCCGTATTAGTTTGTAATAAAATGTAATCATGATTTAGTACTTTAAAATTGCTTTAAATTTTCATAAAGAAACTGATTAAAAGTATTTTTTTTTGTAATAAAGTAATAAAGTCCCTGTAGGATCTCTTGTTTTAATGGCTTCACTGCGCGTCATATTCTAAATAATAACAAAAACGATTGAAAAAAAAATAATAATTTTTTTTCTGGTAGTTTACGATGTAGTTTATCATTTAAAAAAATCGCATTGAAAAATACTGCAAAATAATCGGGAAAGAAATATGGAAAAGTCATTTTTATTATCATTTTTTTTACTCAAAGAGTAGAATATAGTACCTTCATTAGGTCGATGCCATTTTTCAGCCAGACTTGGCCTCAATCAGGGCCAAATATGGCCAGACTTGGGCCAGATTAGGTAAGGTGTAGAATATAGTACCTTCATTAGGTCGATGCCATTTTTCAGCCAGACTTGACCTCGATCGGGGTCAAATATGGCCAGACTTGGGCCAGATTAGGTAAGGTGTTTCATATCAGCTTGGGTCCATGTTTTTCGATTTCCACACGGGAGGATAACATTGATGATTCGTAATTTCCTGGGAAAATTTTGACCGGGCCCTAGTAGGGGCCAGATCGGGGCCCTACTTCAGCCCGATTACAATCGTGATAAAGCCAGGTTTGTTCTTGTGTTTATTGCCAATTAAATGTTGAATTCTTTCTCCTCAACAACAATAAGGACAAGTTTTTACAGTTAGTTCTATCAACAAAAGTTTTACTTTCAACTCGTTTTGCAAAGCGGTCCCACTCTCTCTCTCTCTCTCTCTCTCTACTCGGTGACAAAGTAATACCCTGACGAAAATGTAAATGAAAAGCGCCCTGGAAAATTTACATTTGGCGTATTTCAATTCAGATTCAGAGTATAAGCGTGTTGAATTGCGTCACATTGACGAGAGAGAGAGAGAGAGAGAGAGAGAGAGAGACGGGAATTTGTGTGTACGTAGCTCTAGACGTTGCGTGTGTAAGTGATCGAAGGTATATATATATAGCGATCGGTACCGCTCTCACTCGATTTCAATTAGCATTATTATTGGGAACCGACTACCCACGCAGGCAAGGAACAGTGGTCGTGGTCGCCGACGTCGTCGTCGTCGTCATCGTCTCGTTTGGCGTTGTCATCGCTTACAGGGGATTTTGTTATGGGAAAGGTTGAAATGCGCAAGTCCAGAGAGTGCACCCTTCCTCCCTTTTTGTCCCTCCCTTCTGGACCCCTCACACCCTCATCCCTCTGAATTCCCTTTCCTTCTATCCTTCCTTCCTTCCTTCCATCCTTCCTGCCTGCTACTGACGCTTTGCGAGGGGTGTTTGAAAGCGGCGAAATCAATGCCTCTGTTTGCACTGTTGAGGTCGAACCAAATTCCGTACCGTGCTTGCGAATTGAGGGGGAGGTGAAAGCGCACGTACGGATGCACACGACCAACTTCACAGAATTGTAGCTAAGGTACCTTTGATATTCAACGCATATATATATATAGTTATTTATCCCTCGATTCAAATTAACGAAGGAAAATTCGACTGATAAGATTAAGAACCACGTAATTTTCCAGATATTATAGAAATATTTTTTTAACTGAACAATATTTTTTGCTAGAATACGGTAAATTTTACTAAGCAAAATAAGTCAATTATTATTTAAGAAGGTGAAAGAGATTTTATTTTAGTGGATGTTCTTATCGGACCCAGGGTGGGGCCAGTTTGGAGAGCAGGACAAAGACGTATTTTAGCCCGATCATAATCAAGCCCTGATAGCGCCAGGTCGCAGAATTTTCACACCGAAACAAGTAGAAAACTCTCTGTTTGGTCAGCCATACCGTGAAGAAAGTGACCGACCTGGCGCTGAAATGGTTGAAACATGGCGACCGTCCGGGCTTCCCTTGTTTAGACCAGAGTTCGACTGGGCCCCGACCAGTTTTATTGTTTCACCCAGAATTACGGCAGCCCGATCTGGCCCCGTCTAGGGCCCGGTCAAAAAATGTTTATGATCAAAAAGTTTGTAGAAAGTTAAGTTGATAAATTTCAGTTTTTTGTGAAAGAAAATTTTTATTATTATTAATAATATACTTCAAAAATTGATGAAAATAAAAAATAATCTCAAGTAAATCGTTTCAAAATCAAATTAAAATACTAGGAACGATTTAGATTGAAACAAAGTAAAATATATATGGTTTAAAAGTTCAAAAACAAGCTTTTAGTGCATGCAAATATCGTGTTCCTGATTCCGAACGTTGGGTATCTCAAAGAAGTTTGTAATTCAAGCACACAAATGCAAAACTTGTTTGAGCTAATCTGCCCTAGCGTTTAAAATGAAGAACTTTATATTTGCGTGCACTAAAAGCTTTTCGTCTGAAAATTTCCCTACTTTAATCTATCTCACAATCAGTGGAAGAAAATAATTAATGTAATATCTAAGATTCGACCAATCTTGAAAATAATAATACCAAAATTGGGCCAGTATTGTCGATATTGTCGACTTGAACCCAACCTGGTTGAAACATGGCGACCAACCTGGCCCCGGCTTGGCTTCCGTTGTCCAGGTCAGGCCCCGGTTAAAGATAGGGCTTTGCTATGTGGCCCCGACCGGATGTAGTGTTTCATCCAGATTTGGGGCAGCCAGACCTGGCCCCGTTTAGGGGCCGGTCAAGATAAAAATGTTTAGATTGACTGCATACCCGTGCAGAAATTTACCGACCTGGCCTTGACCTGGTTGAAACACTAAAACTGACCTGGCCCCGGCCTGGCTTCCCTTGTCCAAACCTGGACCCGATTTACGACAGGGCTTTGTCCTGTGGCCTCGACCGGATGTAGTGTTTCATCCACATTTGGGGCAGCCAGACCTGGCCCCGTCCAGGGACCGGTCAAAATAAAAATGTTTAGATTTACCGACCTGGCCTTGACCTGGTTGAAACACTAAAACTAACCTGGCCCCGGCCTGGCTTCCCTTGTTGAAACCTGGACCCGATTTACGACAGGGCTTTGTCCTGTGGCCCCGGACGGTTTTGGTGTTTCACCCCGATTTAGATCAACCCGACCTGGCCCCGGCCAGGGCCCGGTCAAAATTTCTGCACGGGTAGTAAATAGTGTTTTCATTTTTTGGAATTTGGTAATAATTTGCCCGTTATGACAATTAATAATAACAATTATTATACCAATTACATCATTATAACAATTTGGAAGATAAAGATAATATAATGGATATAGATTTGGAAAGAATTGAAAAGAAAATAGCAGAAGTTGTATACGGTCTGAAAAGATAACGCCAGCAGGGTACAATCGATTGATTTCGGGCTCTCCATTCCAGCATTCACGATTTGGAGATGGACTTTCGGGGAACGCAAAAGTGGATGGTTAGTTTTTCAGGACGAGACTTTACGTTAAGAAGCAGCTTTATCTTACTTAAGCCAAAGTGCATTGAGCCGCGTGTCCCGCGTTTATTTATTCCCATCTGCGAGAAACGAACCGCCCCTCTTGTGATTCGTCGACAGGAATGCGACATCTATTGAGCTATTATACGCTTAAATGGAGACTCCACTACAGTGGCGTGTTTCACACTCCACGTCACGACTCGAGTCTTTTGTAACCTCAACAATGACTAATCCATCTTCACATTCAACTGCTGTCCATTCTCAACAATATTCAATTAATTTCATTTTATTGTATTTACATACCACAATCATTTATCTCAATTGTTTATTAAGGGAATTATTAACTAACTGTTCCTCTCTAGATGGATTAAAGTGGAATGGCAAATTATTTTTAATTCTTTAAAGAATCGAATTTGTTTATAAACTTTCCAATTTGTTTATAAACTTTTCAATCAGTTTATAGATTTTCTTACTTGTTTATAATTTCTCTAATTTCTTTATAAACTAATTCTTTTATAGATTATGCAATTTGTTGATAAACATCCTCATTTATTTACATATTCTCCAATTTGTTTATAGACTTTCAAATTTGTTCACGTAGACATTCTTATTTGTTTACAGTTTTTCTAATATATTTATGGACTAATTTTTTTATAAACTTTTCAATTAGTTCATAGACTCGACAATTAATTATAGATTTTCTTATTTGTTTATATAGAATCCCATAATTTGTTTAAACTTTAAAAACAGTATTTTGTTTATTGACTTTGTAATTTGTTTACCACTTAATTTGTTTATAAATTCTCTAATTCTTTGTCATCTGATTTGTTTATAGACTCCCTTATTCGTTTATAAAGTTTATTTTAACTTGTTTATGGACTAATTTGTTTATAAACTTTCCAATTAGTTCATAGACTCTACAATTAATTATAGACTTTCTTATTTGTTTATATAGAATCCCTTAATTTGTTTAAACTTTAAAAACAGTATTTTGTTTATTGACTTTGTAATTTGTTTACCCAATTTGTTTATAAATTCTCTAATTCTTTGTGATCTAATTTGTTTATAGACTCCCTAATTCGTTTATAACGTTTATTTTAATTTGTTTATGTATTCTCAAAATTTGTTGCTGATTGTTTATAATTAATAATTATTTTTAATTGACTCCAATTTGTTTATAGATTTTCCAACTCATTTATTGACTTTCTTATTTGTTTATAAATACTCATAATTATTCATAGTTTTTTAAAATTATTTTTAGTTTTTTGAATTTGTTTATAAACTTTCCAATTTGTTTATAAACTTTCCAATTTGTTTATAAACTTTCCAATTTGTTATAGAGTGTAATTTGTTTAAAAACTCTCCCATTTGTCTATAAACTCCCTTATTTGTTTATAAGTTGAAAATATCCTATAATGGGAAATGTTCTCATAACTTGGAGATTAATTAATTTTTTTGAATTTATTATTTTATTTATTTCATTCATTTTCATTTTATTTCGAATTTTATTATTTATTGAAATTATTTTTTTTTTGGAAATAAAGTAAATAATTAACTTTAAGGAGATTAAAAAAAAATTGCCTTCTAAAGAATTTATAGTGATGTGATGTAAAAAATAAAGAATTACATAATATAACATTGTAGAAATGTAGAGAGTATAATGTATTTTTTATTTTAAGAAGATATAATAGAACGAGAGCGAGTGCTTGTTTTCCCTTGAATTGTATAAAGTTTTTTAACGACTTGGGATCTTTAGTTAATTCGCACTAATTGCCACATTCGCGCAGCCATTATTCTACCTCGTTGCGGTTAATTTTACTGCGGTAGTGGTGCCACTATCACCGCTCAGGTACCACAGATGTTGTCGTACCAATCGTGTTAATTACCCATCTACTATTGAACGTGGTCGATTCTGACCTCGACTGGATAATCCGCTAGTTTCGTCGACTGTTCATTCTACAACTATTGCACACTCATTAGCGACATTTCCGCATGCCTCATTCTAAATATCATAATAATAACAACAACAGCAATAATAAAATACCAAAGTTGCAAAAATATTCTTCCAATAAAAGTAAAATTTTTTTAAATATTATTGCAAATCTCATCTAACCTCATTTTTCTTATTTTCTATTTATTTGCAATTTTCGCAGCATTGACATTTTTGATAATTTAATTGAACTAATATTTTTAGTCATTATATTGTGTTACCAAAATTGGGCCAATATTGGCCCAAGGCAGCGAGTGTAGGAACAAATATCAATATTTAGTTGTTGAATATGGGATGTTTTTACGTTTTATTCATAATTCTATGAAAAAAAATGGGTAAATTAATTATTATTTGCTTTTATTTATATTTTTTAGGTTGTCGTTTTTTTCTCCATGTATTCGAAACGAAACTGGAGGATTTTGAAGGGGGTTTTTTTTTTATAATTCGTGAGGAATAGAGGGGAGAGTGAGCAGCTGAATTCAAAGAAAGAGTAAATCGGTGTCTGTAACGAGGTTACGCCACTGTCGAGGATTTCGAATTGAAGGGTGGGGGGGTGTGAGTGGAGCGGGGTTGGTTATTTCACGGTCCACTCGCTCCACTCATACCCCTTACAGGGCATCCCCTTCCTAAATCCACCCCTAAGAATTAATTCGAGAGAATCGTCCGGCAACCGACCGACAGTCAGATACCTCTTCGATCCTTCTCTCTTTTCTTTCTCTCTCTCTCTCTGTCTCTCTCGAGCAAGCTTTCTCAGTCGTCATTGTCAATCCAACTTCTCTTGACTTCTGCTCTGATAACGCCTAGCTCCTCTCTTGTTTTACGAGGAAGAGGGAAGTTGCCTCAAAAGGATTCTCAGATAAGAAGAGTAAGACAAAGAGAATTGTATACCTAATCTCCGTTACGCAGAAGCGCCCTCAAAACGAAAAAGATCACAACTTGATCCATTTGAAAGAAAGACCTTAGGGGAGACAAATTATCTGCAGGTGCTGTATTTAAACTGCGGCAGTAAATAAAAATAGAATCACTCCAAATTCGGTGTATAAAATATAGAATTTTCCAAAATTCGAAAATATAGTATTTTTTGCTTTGTTTAAAAAAAAAATTTTAAACAATATTTTTCCATAGTTATTAGCTTTTGGAATAATTTAAATCGTTGATTTATATGATAGGTAAATTATACAAAATAGAATACTATTAATATATTGCACACAAAATCCATATTGGCACGATAAAGACCACTTTGAATTAATTACCACTTGTGTCAAGCTAATTTATCTAATTTGTGCTGATATTTAACTGTTAAATTTGCAAAAACGAAGAGTTTGCTCAATTATATATCTTTCTCTACAGTATTATGATAATCCAAAAGTTATGGGATATTATATCTGTATATATTATTCAAATTAATATCTTATTGCCGAGCGCTCTGTGGAATTTACGGTATAACGAGCAGCATAATTAGGTACGTAATGGAACAACAATTGATTGAAATTTCAATAATATGCATTCAAAATTCAAACATTCTCAAAATAAATCGAGAGAAAATGCAATATATTTTTCGTGAAAAAAAGAATTCAAATTTAATTCTATATATATTTAAATTTATTTCACCAAAAACATTGCGCTTTTTTGTGAGTTTTATATTTTAAAGTTTTTATTTCGTGTCTTTTGAAACGATAAAAAAGAAAAAAAAAATACTCGAGAAGGTTAGAAATAAAAATGTCCGAGAAAAGGGAAAAAATGTTCTTCAAGAAAAATGACTAAATAAGAAGAAAAGACTGGAAAATAAAAGAAGAGACTAAAAAATATCAAGAAGACTAGAGAACAACAAAAGAAGAACTGGAAAATAACAAAGCAGACTGTAATATAACAAAGGAGACTAGAAAATAACTAAAAAGACTAGGAAATAAGGAAAAAGAACTAGAAAATAACAAATTAGACTCGAAAATAACAAAAAAGACAAAAAACAACAACAAATACATAACAAGAAAGAAACAACAACAAAAAAACTAGGAAATAAAGGAAAAAACTAAAAAATAACAAACCAGACTCGAAAATAATAAAAAAGACAAAAAACAACAAAAAAAACTAGGAAATAAGGGAAGAAACTAAAAAATAAAAAACTAGACTCGAAAATAACAAAGCATACTGGAAAATAACAAAAATTACTTGAAGATAATAAAGAAGACTACAAAACAATAAAAAAGACTAGGAAATAACAAATTAGACTGAAAAATAACAAATTAGATTGAAAAATAACAAAAATGACAAAAACTCTAGAAAATAACAGAAAAAACTGAAAATAATAAAAGAGATTTGAAAATTACCTAATCACTAGTAAGTAACCAAAAACAATAGAAAATAACAAAATAGATTTGAAGTTAATAAGAAAATTTTAAAAAACGAAAAAAATGACAAAAAGACGAGAAAATAACTAAAATACTAGGATGTGAACAAAACCACTAAGAATTTAAAAAAAAGATTGTAAAATAAAAAACAGACCTGAAAATAACAAAAAGGACATTGAAAATAACAAAAAAAAAGTTGGCAAAATCACTGAAAAATAACAAAAAGAAAAAAACTATAAGAAAAGAAAACGGACCTGAAAATAAAAATGACCTTTTCATAAAAAATGAATAAACATTTAAATTAAATTAAATTAGTTAAAATAATCTGTAAAATAATTATTTCTTTTGAAAAATGAAAATGTATCTTGCTTGGAATTGAATTTAAATTTGAACTTTCGAAAAGTTTATGTCAAATATAGAATCATTAGGGATTCTAGTGAGGGACAGAAGTAGCAATTTCTAATTTGAGCCACAAGAAAATGGTTTCGTGAACGATTTTCACCCAATTGAACGTAAACACTTTGAAATTAGAAACAAAGTCATTCTATATTATGTCATCCGAGCGTCAAGTCCTCAGAAGATGCTCCTCTCTCATCCTCAAAGCGAAGAATATTCATCACCGTCCAACCGCTTAATGATCGAGTTAATAAGTGGTGTGTCGACTGAAACTTAGTACATAAAAAAAAAATTTTTCGCTTTAAAAACCACTTTTATAACATACGAAAATAGTTTACCCAATAAAAAAAACTTTGTCTTTTCAATTTCAAAGAATTTTTTTTTTATAATCACAAACATTTCTTTGGACTTAATATTTCATAAATTTTTTATGAAAAATTTTTTATAATATTAAAATAATTTTATTAGAACAAAATAATGTTAAATTGATTTAATAATTTAAAAACAATTATTTAAAAATAATTTTAAAATAATTGAAACATAATTTTATTAATATTAAATAATTTCACTTTTGAGATATTTGCTTTGGAAAAAATCTCCCTTAGTGAGTATTAACTCAAATAACTTGAAAATATTTACAAAAACACAAATTACTGGCAAAATTATTAACATTGATTTTAATTATTGAAAAAATTATTTTTCCGAATTATTAATTGAAAAAAATATATTTATAATTTATTATAATTTTGGTTTATTTGAATTATTATTATTATTATTATTATTATTATTATTATTTTTATTATTATTATTATTATTATTGTTGTTGTTATCGTAATTACGACAATATAGTTTATTAAAGAATTAAATTATACAACAATATTAAATTTTTGGAGGAATTTGAAAGCAAAAGTGTTAAAAAACTTGTAACCAACAAAATTTGTCAATCTCATGGATTTTTATTACTAAAGATCAAATGAAAACAATGATTTAGTTATAGAACTACTTTGTATAAATACTGACTCTGTTTTGCATTTTTTTTTCTCCACTTTAGTAGAATCGCTCTTCTCCATTTTCTTTTTATACACATTTTGCTTTATACCTAAAACTACTTACTTGATGGAATATTTAGAAATATATAAAACTTTTTATTTTCGGACTCGATATATTAACGGAAACAATATAGATTGAAATGAAATATATATATATATATATATTGAATACCACAGCCACTTTACAAAATGAATATTATTTATTTTCTTGTTTCTTAAATAAAAAAAAGGGATAAAATTATATTGTTTTTGACATTTATTTTTGAGAAAGAGCACCATTTAAAATAGAAGCGTTGTTAATTATTATTATTATTATTATTATAGTGATTGCAATTTTGCCAGTTAAAAAAAATAAATAGTGTGTGTGTGTGTGTTTGTGTGCGTGTGCTTGTGTGTAATTGTGATTGAGGGCTTCGCGTGAATACGCTGAAGGCATTATTTTTTTTGTCTCGGTAACGCGCGAGGGTCAATTTTCGTGTGATCGCTACCGAATGTTTTACAAGCGTAAAGTATGCCGTTTTATTTTTACAGAGGAACGTCCATGACGATCCGATATAATATAGGATTCACTCCCTTTTATTCGATTATACACACTCTCTCTTTTTCTCTTTCTCACACTCTCTCACTCTCTCTCACTCTCTCTCACTCTCTCTCTCACTCTCTCTTTTTCTCTACAAGGGTATTTTTTTTGTACACACACTCGTAATCACAACTATATGCACAATGAATATACACAAACGTACGACTTAAAGACTACGAGCATTTTCTTTTTTTTTTCTTTTTTGGTTTCAAATCTACAGCTTAATCTAGCGAGTCTTTTTAACTCCTTTGGAGTGACGTGCGGTTATGGTACAAAATCGCTTCTCATCGTCAAGATCGTCGAGAAAATATTTATTTTTTGCGAATATT
The DNA here is from genome assembly GCA_001855655.1 of Leptopilina clavipes. Classification (NCBI taxonomy): domain Eukaryota; kingdom Metazoa; phylum Arthropoda; class Insecta; order Hymenoptera; family Figitidae; genus Leptopilina; species Leptopilina clavipes. The sequence continues at coordinate 10,709 of JUFY01034812.1, forward strand.
TTCAACGAATTATAATTTACTTTGAAATTTATTTTGCGCCAAGTATTAGTGAAAATCTAAAAATTTTCCTTTGGTTTGAAAAAACTTTTTTTTTCTGCTCGAAGAAAAAAAAATAATAATATAAAAAAATAAAGAAATAATAAAGTAAAAATACGAGAAAAAAAATTGATTAAAAAAAACTTTTCTTTTGGTTCAAGGGAAAATTATTTTTTGGTTCAAAGAAACATTTTCATTTTGGGTTAGAAAAACGGTTTTCTTATTTGGTTTTCAAGTAACTTTTTCGTTCGATTCAAAGGAACAATTTTTTTTGCATTCACAAATCTTTTACTTTTGGTAGAAAAAATTTTTCCATTTGAATAAAAAAAATATTTTGTAATTTGAATCAAAAAATTTTTCTTTCGTTAAGAAAAAGTTTTTTAATTGAATAAACTTTTTTTCTTGATTTCTTTTAATTTAAAGAAAAATTTTCCTTTGGTTTGAAAAACTTTTTCTTTCTGCTCGAAGAAAAAAAATAATAATATAAAAATATAAAGAAATAATAAAGTAAAAACGAGAAAAAAAATTGATTAAAAAAACTTTTCTTTTGGTTCAAGGGAAAATTATGTTTTAGTTCAAAGAAAATTTTTCATTTTGGTTTAGAAAAACGGTTTTCTTTTAGTTTTTAAGTAACTTTTTCGTTGGATTCAAAGGAACAATTATTTTCAATCAGAAATCTTTTATTTTTGGTAGAAAAAATTTTTCATTTGTATTAAAAAAATATTTTTCTTTCGTTAAGAAAAAGTTTTTTTTAATTAAATAAACTTTTTTTCTTGATTTCTTTTAAATTAAAGAAAAATTTTCCTTTGGTTTGAAAAAC
>JUFY01034812.1:18509-35833 GCA_001855655.1 Leptopilina clavipes
ATCAGTGAAATTTTCACTGCATGTCAATCAGTAACCGACTTCTGGCTATTTCATCAGTCAAATTTCACTGATTTGCAGTGAAAATGACTGCAAATCAGTGAAATTTCACTGATGAAATAGCCAGAAGTCAGTTACTGATTGACATGCAGTGAAAATTTCACTGATTCAAATTAAGAGAGACCCCTGACTCGCTTTTTTCCTTCGGTTTAAATATAGGGGAGGATTTTTGAGTGGGGATTGGAATTTCCCCTTCCAGCGTAGAATTCTTATACGCTCATCCCCACTTTTGCTGACAATTTGATAAAGAGAAAACTCTGGTGGTCGAAACGTGCTGCCATCTGAGCGAGAACTTTTCTCCCAAGTTCCTGCGTCCTTGGAAACAAACTAGCCATTCACCGTCTGGTTTACAGTCGTTTCCCAGCGTTCCACCAAGAGTCATCATCATCATCATCATGCTGGTTTTCCTTATTCCTCGGAAAATACATAGTCCCAAATTGAATGAAAATCGACATTGAAACATCAAAAAGGGGTATAATTTTCAATTTACCCGACCTTTGATTTATTCTCATTCTAAATTTTGTTTATTGTTGGATAAGAAATTAGAAAAGTCAGAGAATTATTTTTCGATCATCTTTCTTTAATATCTTATTTACTGAATAATTTCTAACTTGAATTCAGTTTAGTTAATAGCTATTTGTTATCTATTTGTTATAAAACCGATGGCAAAATATATTTTCAGAACTAATTCTTCATCAGGAGAAAACTAAATTCATTGCCTTGACTAATAAGAAAGAAATCGTAATATTTTTCTAGAAAATAAATTATCAGTTAAAATTTTAAAAATATTAAAATTTTAATAAATTTTGTAATTTTCTCTAAAATAAATATTCTCTAAAAACATAAAATTCTTACTGTAAATCTAATTTAGCATTTTAACTAATATAAATCAGTAATTGACTTTTTATTTTCAAATTAGACAAAAATTACTATATTTAGCAGTGAAATTAAACTAATTAAAAAGCAAAATGTCAGTTACTATTGAAATTAGTTAAAATTTTTACTAATTCAGATTTAGAGGATTAACAATTAATCACTAGATTCCATCAGCACTGATTGTGATAAGTAGTAAGACTCAAGTTCGTAGAGCTCCGCTTATAGGAAAGTAGTCAAGATCAACGCAGTGATAAGAGTAGTTAATAGTCAGACATACAAGGCGCCTGACTTGTGAACTACAAACTACTGAACTCCCTAACAGGAAAAGCGAAAGAACCTGGCCAAGAATTTACTCGCACTTGCAATTTTTCAAATCCATAGAATTTAGTCGCACAACAAGAACATAACCATCGGGCGAACCATCAGGAAAGTAGAGAATTCTGTAAAGCAAATTTAATACATCAAAGCTAACGTTCATCTTGTTATTCGTTGAAAACTCGCAAGCCCCATTACATGAGAAATATATTTCCTCTCTTAGTCCATACAAATTTTCGGCAAGTCGTTCTGAGAAAGCTGAACAGTAGGGTGTGTGGCAAGCCAAGTAAGAGTATTACCCATGAACATACGTGCGGTGTAACTCAACATGCACATTCGTGTTAAAGCACATCGATATAGTCACCCACACGCAGAACTAGAAACACACACACACCTTTAGGTAACGAGTCTTTACGACCTCTCTCTCACACACACACAAAGCATTCCGGCTCACACACTCTGAAACCATATACTCTCGCCCTCTTGAAGGCAGTGTGTAGACTAGAGTGTTAACAAACGGTACACTAATGTTTCACATCTCGGTGTGCCTCTTCTCCTTCTCCTATGCTCTCGGTATGTCGTGGTCGTCGCGTCGAGCAAAATCGCCAAGTAGTAGCACCGACTTGTGCTCGCAGTTAGAGGTGGGTTCGACTGAGACACTCTTGTACTGGAGGTGGAGGCGCGTCAGAAGGCGTGACTAATTTTGTTCGCGCCCACGGAGGGGAAAAAACCAAAGTTCCATAGTCGTCCCACCTGGCCAGGGGAGGGGGGGCATTAAAAGAATTGTGGAAGGGATTTATCCGTCCGGCTTTCTTCCTCCGTTTATGTGCGTGACATGAGATCGCCACTTCCCCGGCTTTCCGCAATCGGCAGCTACGTGCTTTTCACGGACAAAAATATCGAATATATTCCGCATTCCTCCCCTTGAAAAAAAAACCGCCCCTCATTTGGAATTTGCAATGACAAGTAGACATCAAAACCGAGCTTTTAGATAAAAACGGAAAGAAAAATATGTCTGAAAGTAGTTTTTAGTTTTTGTTTGGTATTTTGAAAAATTCAACAGACTGTTTTGAAATAGAGACCGGGGATTTGTTCTAGTTTCGGGGACGATGAAATGGTTGTTGGTTAAGTGTCGCGTGGATGAGAAGGGGTTAAAGGTGGTTGACGCTTATCAAAGAGAGAGGGCTGCAGATGGAGGGGAAGAGTGCGGTTGTGCTCGAGAAGAAGAAGCAGTGGTAGTCGTAGTGTAGTCATAACTATAGTTGTGGTAAGAGCAGTAGTATTAGTCATAGTAATGGCAAAAGGCGGATAAACTTGGAAGGGGGACATTGAACAAACTACTGGGAAGAAGTCAGCGGTGCAAGTAAAGCAGCGCCGCCGTCGGCTAAACTTCGGGATCTATCGAACTAAAATTGTCGTGTAGTTTTTCCCTACTTCTGTCGTTTCACCCCGTGTGCGCGTTTGTTTGAAATCCCCTCTCCCTCAGCAAAAAAGTGAACGAAGAGGGAAGAAAGTGATGGCGCAGTGGGGATGTGGTGGTCCCACAGGCCAACTCACCATATTTTATTGTCACGTTTGCCGGTGCTAACCGCTCCGTTCTCGATCTACGAGGATGTCGTGATGACTGAAAACGCGCACACAGAACGTGGAGAAGGGAGAAAGCAAAGCGTGACAGAAAGAGAGACAGAGAGAGAGGGGAGCAGGCGCTGGAGGTGGCACCCTAGTCCCCACCGTTGATCCTGGACCCTCCCACCCGGCAGAAGAGGGCAAACCATCTCGCAAAAATCAGCCCCTTTTCCCAGGAAGGAAAAGAACCACGGCGACAACTGCCACCTCCACTTCAGAGTAACAGCGGCAGCGTCACTACCACCATCATTGACACCACCACCACTATCTTGCTCCGAACACTGGTTTACCGATCAAACCGTCATCGTTCGCAAACGTGTGGAGGAAATTTAGGTTCTTTCGGGTTCTTACTCGCAAGTAGGAGCACAGGCGGCAACGTGCGAGAGAAGCAACATACCGATTGCCGCGCCGCCCCTTCAAGCTCGGGAAAAAAGCACAAGAGGGAGACGGATCCAGTTGAAAGAAAGAGAGAGAGGGAAAGACACGTATACACCAGTGGACAGAGGCAGAGAAAGAGAAACATTGCGAGAGAGAGAGGACAAGTGCCACCGCGTTACACGCCGCGCCACGGTCGACGACGAGCCACGCCAGTTTGTACTTGGCGCCCTTCACGAGAGTCTCCACGGAACCGGAGGTGCTCTCTCGTGTAAGAACTACGGACCGGCGGCAGCCAACAAATCGCTCCCAACACTTCCGGTCTCGCGAGTGCATTACTGTTTGTTTCAACATTATATTGTGCCACGGCCTCCAATCATCAAAAAGGAGAAAACACATCCCCAAACTAATAATCATTCCAATTCCTCCTTTCCTAAAAGTATTTTCCGTTTTTCTCTGCGCACGCTTTCTCACTCTCACTCTCACTCTCATCCTCCCTCTCTCTTCTCGCTCCCTCTATACCCCACTATATCACTCATTCCTCGTCTCTCTCCTCGCCGGAGGCCGGACTGGATTCCGTCGAAAAGAAACGACGTTTCGGAGGACGATAGTCGCGACCGATCATAGCTGGCGCGTCGATCGGATCAGCCAGGGACTCACAAAGGGGACTCCACCCGACCATTTCAAAGCTGAATGTCTCATCTTTACCCCAACTGTGGTCCCACTTCAGGAGGTTTATTTCCATCAGTGTCATAAATCGTTTCTTCAAATCAAAAAAATAAAAACATCGCCTGGATTTACGAGAAAACTGATAAGTGATTTTGCCAGTGTTTGAAAAATGTGTGCCGGTCTGAGTCGGGAATTAATGCAAGTACTAAATGGATAGATAGAGGCCACCTGTTTAGTTTTTGTGGATGTATTGCATTAGTGGATCTCAGTGGAACTGCGCAGACAAATATAATAGTGACCCTCGTCCTTTTTCCATCAGTTTTGATTAGTGTTTTTGTGATTAAGCAAGAGATTGATCAAGTGGAACAATGATTGCGTAACGGTTTTCGAATATCACGGCCCTGAGAGGCCGACACATCATGTCACAGTTCTCCTTCAGAGGATCACCAAATTTACAGGTTAGTTACACTGTTTGTTTTTAATTCTTACGAGCTAAAATTGAAATGCTAAAATCAAATTGAAACTCGATGCCAAAAGTCAGATATTGTCAAAGCAAGCAATAGTTGCTTATATATAAAATAAAAAAATACATTCGCTGATGCAAAAATGCAGAATTTTACAATTTGGATCATATTCTAAATCTAGAGAACATAGAAAGTTGTGATAAAATCGTATATATCTGACTGTTCAATCTTTGCAAAACAATAATTCATAATAAATCTCTCACAAGTCACTGTATTGGAGGTCCTTTCACTTAATATAAATTATCTACTGAACAATTCATACCTACATGCGGCATATGTTTATCGAATTATGAAAAAAAACTGTTAATTAACATGAAAAATGACCAACCGATTCGATTGTAACGTCAAAATCAATTTCTATTCAGAGATCAATTATGCTTTTTTCTCCCATTGAAAATTGTCACCAGCACCAAATCTTCTAAATAGACGATACAAATCGGCAAAAAAAGAAGAATAACAAGTCTGTGAAATTCATTACTTAATCGACCAGGTTAAGAAACGGAGTGAAAGTGTACATATATATATAATACTTGAATGTTAAAATGAAAATTATGTGGGCTTAACTTCTTAATCTCTTCGACTGGTGTAAGTACACACGAAAGACTCTGATTTCGTGCCGACGCAGCGAGTAAGTTGATGTCAAGTTGAGATTATAAAGAAATTAAAGTGCACGCAAACTGCTGGAAAAATAGTCAAGAAATCCCGATGAACAAAATTTTCTACTTTCTATCATCACATATCAATCTCCTTAAAAGTTTCTGCAACCTATTATCTTGAAATACATATTCAGCATGCTAATAAATATCACCCGACTTTATTATACACCCAGAAAAAAGATATATTTGTCTCACAGCCAAATAAACTATTTATTTGGAAAAATAAAATTTATGTGGTTCAAATAAAAATTTATTTGGTTAAAATAAAAATTTTATTTGGTTAAAATAAAATTTTTATTTAAAACAAATAAATAATTAGTTGGCTCTGAGACAAATATACGTTTATTTAACTCAAATAAATTATATTTGGTTCAAATAAAACATTTTTGGTTTAAATAAATTATATTTGGTTCAAATAAAACATTTTTCTGGGTGTAAATCACAGTTTGTTTTAATCAAAAAAGAAAAACAGACGTGAAATATTTAAAATAATTCGCTGTGGATTTTTATTAGACATCAAGGCTAATAACACAATTATCAGAAATGTTTGGCGTTAAGTCAAATTTGTTGAAACATTGCGAAAATCAGTGACCCGTTGGCAAACCTGAGGTTGGAAACCACGTGTCCTGACATGTTGCATAGGTAGACATACATATATATAGTTTGCACATACCAGGTATAGTGCACTACTCTGCGAGTATATGTATTGGCTCACCTATAAAGCGAGTGCTCGTTTCAAAATGGATGAAGCGTGCCGCTTAGTCCAATAATTACGTCCAACCATGAACGCTTCACCGAGAACATAACAAGGGAGATTTATATGTACTTTTCCCTTGGACGCGTGTAACTAAAAAGTCACTTTCTACAAAGCGTAAAATCATGTCCTTATACACTTTATTATAGATATCATCACTCTGCCTCACTTTTCTACTATTACCAGGTTATTTTATTTTCATTCAGATGAGAAAATTATTCAATATTATCATTTATGAAAAATATGATCTAAATGTTACACTGAAAAAAAATTGATTAAAATAATGGATTACTTGTCTACATTGAAAAAAAAATTTATTTGATTCAAATAATGAATTACTTGTCTATTGTCAAATAAATATTTAATTGAACCAAATAATTTTTATTTAAATCAAACAAGTTGTAAGTGAAATAATAATTTCTGTTGAAGCAAATACCATTTAATTGATTCAAATAAAATTTATTTGACACAAATAAATATTTATTTGATAATAGTCAAGTAATTCATTATTTGAATCAAATAAATTTTTTTTTCAGTGTATTATCAAATAAATATTTACTTGGAACTAAATAATTTTCATTTAAATCACACCCAGAGAAATGTTTTATTTGAACCAAATATACTTTATTTGAGTTAAATAAACGTATAAATTTTTATTTGAACCAAATAAATTTTTATTTGAACCAAATAAATTTTTATTTGAACCAAATAAAATTTATTTGTTCCAAATAAATAGTTTATTTGGCTCCGAGAGAAATATATCTTTTTTCTGGGTGCATAAACTGCGTGAGTGAAGTAATAATTTCTGTACTTAAATGAAATTTCATTTAATTATATTTAATTTTAATAACTTAAAATTTATTTGATACTAATAAATATTTATTTGAAAATAGTCAATTCATTATTTGGTAAAAATAATTATTTATTTCCTGATAATAAAGTAATTCATTATTTGGATCAAATGAATTTTTTTTTCACAGTAATAACAAATATAAAAAAATCCTCGTTTCAGTTGTAAAATTTTTATCGATTTTCTGCTCGTCAACTTATTTATTTATCTATTGATCCAACAATCATTAAGTTCTCCGATTTTTTTTCTAATGATTTCGATCTAATTGATCTAATATTCTTTAATAATTTACTGAATTCAGGATAATTGTGACAAAACTTGTAGATATATAATAATGATAAATTTGCGATAAACACTCAGAAGAGATTTATTTGAAAGAAGTAAATTTTTGTTTAATCAAGAAAAAAATTAATGCATTGCTGTAAACTTAAACAAACTATTTAAAATAATCTAAAACTTGGATCTATAAACTGAAAAAAAATTCATTTGATTCAAATAATAATTTTCTTTTTACTATGAAGAAAATGATACAACAGTTTCAGATATCAATAATTCGAGTGAATGAATAAATAATTATTTCATGATCGTAAAAGCATTACTTGTTGTAATGCATTCCCGCGATAAGTATAAAAAGTAACAATTGAAGCTAATTCTAATTATATAATATGAAAATAGTACTCCTTGATAATTTAAATGAAAAAAGAACTTTTTGTGATGAATTTATTCATCACTGAGAAAGTAATTGATTGTTTCAAACTTTGAAAGTAGTAAATACTTATTAGTTTTTTTATATAACAAATCAGAAATGCATTATATTAAATTTTGTATGTTAACAAGTTTTGTACAAATGTAATTTATATCATTGATAATAATTACACACTTAAAAGTTCAAACACATTTAATCATTAATGAACGACAAATTGGTACTAGTTAGTCTTTTTCATTAGCCAAGAGGCAAATTTAAATTTCGAAGTATCGCAATGCCTTATAATGAACCGGTATTTTCAGTGGTATGTAACTGTTTTGCCTCCATTGAAACCAGTCAAACAGAGTGTACGCAAGGGCTTGTAGAACTTGTAAACTTATCGTTAATGACTATCGAACGTCTGTACATTTTTATTATCTGCGGATGTATGGGCAAATGAGTGATAAGACAAATGAGTATAGTTAATGTAAAGTTAAAAATTGTATTATACATATGAAAATATAATAAATACTTGCCTTCATTATGGAATAAACGTTTATTTTTAAATTTCTGATGGGATATAAAACTTTTATAAAATTAGACACCACAAACTCTGAAATTCATTGCACTAATCCTTTGTGTCAGTCATATTCTAATTGAAAATAATTTCCATCGTTACTTTATAAAGTGAATATTTTCGACGCTCTTAATGTACAAGCGGGGAGTAGAATTGCTTATCGAAAAACTACTTATATCGATATTGTCGTTTTGCTTTATTCTTTCTCTCTTCTTTTGCCGTAGGATTTTATTCATCGCCATAGCACTAATTGGACGAATGCTTGCTAATGTCATTTGTCTCTCTGGCTTTCTCGCATACAGGAGATTTTAAAAGACATCTCATCGTTTCATGCGCGTCATTCTATTTTCGATTTTTACCGCAACGTTTCTTTGTATATATTCTATATACACTTGAAAGAAAGATTAGATCGAAAGATTAAAAATATATATACAAGTTGTACTCAGTTTCTTCTTTATATTCCTGTTTCTTCGCATATATGTTATTTATCTATTTCATTTAAATGTAAAGTGTTTAAATTCTACATAAAAGATAATTAATGAATAATGAATTTAAGGCATGATTTCTGCGGTTACAGGGAATCAAAGTCTCATTAATATACAGTCTACGCTATTAAAACGGTAGCGAGGCGAGCAAAGACGTGTTGGAAGTTAGACCCATGTTCTTTATATTATATACATATGGACTTAACTCTCGAGATCACATTCGTCTTATCTATCAATTTCTCTACTTGGTGATCGCCGTTGAACCGCGCCTTTAAATCAGACGAGAAAATACACTAAGTGAATTAGCACTTGTGTAATGCTTATGGAATTTTAATTGTGAGAACGAAAAATTTACTATTTTTAATCCTTAAAATGTCACGGAGCAAATAATTCACAAAAAAAGTAATCATTCTTCTCTCCAATTCTGAATTAGTGAAAAGTGATGAGCCACTAATTTTCAATAAAATATTACTACACTCGACTCTCAATAATTGAACTCTTAATAAATTGAATATCTCGGTTTTGATACATAAAACCCTCGATAATTTGGACTTTCTTTTATGCTCTCTAAATCTGAATTAGTGAAAAGTCTTCCACTAATTAAAATTAGTAGAAATTTCCACTAATTTTTAGTAATTCTCTACTAAAACTTTAATAAAAAAAATTGGGACTACTAAATCAAATAGTAAAATTCTACTAAAAATTAGCGGAAATTTCTACTAATTTAAATTAGTGGAAGACTTTTCACTAATTCAGATTTAGAGAGTGGTTGAAATTATATTGAGATTCAATTTATCGAGAGTCGACTGTATTTTTAATTCTTCCTTTTACTATAAAGTTTCAGTGAAAAATTACTATAAAAAAATTAGTGGCACACTTTTTGCTTATTAAAAATTAACATCGCGCAGTCTTGGAGCAAATGCCGTAATATTTCGGTCTTATTTAACGAACCTTGGTAATAAGTTAAATTCATTGACACAGCGTAAAAATTATGAATGGCCATAACGTAATAATGCAAGCTGTTTGCAAGATGTCGTATAGGTTAGGTGGATACAATTTACCGGTGTATATAGTAAATGTCGGCAGTTAACGCTATTTCGCTCGCTGACTCGGTGGTACTTGATCCACACGCTGAGTCAGATCCGCCCTCACCCCCCTGCACCACCTCTTCCTCTCGCAATTTCTCATCTGATTCTCACCTTCTCGCTAAAGCACCTTTAAAGCAGTCTCGCCTCGTGTGATAATTCTCTTTACAAGAAAATTACCTAAATAATAATAATAATAATAAATAATATATACATACATATAGATTATATAATTTAGCGATGGAAAAATTACCAATTAGCGTTTCAGATTATCTGTTACAAGAAAAAAGATTATGATCGCGCAGATCTATAATCTATGCAAAAAATCTGACATTTATCAGATGAAGTTGTTTTTTTATTGGTTAGTGTAACTGCATGTTAATGCAATATCACAAAATAGGCACATATACTAATTGACTTTTACAGTTATTTAAATACTAGAGAGGTGTGTATATATCTAGTTATACAAAGTAGTTAACAAGTTACCAATTTTTTCATCAGCAATAAGTGATTCTTGTAGGTATTAAATATGAATTAATCAAACGTAATCAAGTTTTTCTTGTAAATATCACATTTTCAAGTTTTCAACTTTACAGTAAAAAAAAATGTTGACAGTTGGCCTTAATATCTTCATAAGATTGAAAATTTTTCAATATATATTTGTAAAACTTTTCGCTATATTTAACTACATAGGGAAAAAATGAATATTTACTATTCTGTTTGTAGTAAAACCTGTATTCTATGTTCCTATTTTCTTTTTCTGCTTTTCTTGTCCTTTTTTCTAATATTCTCATTTCTGTTTAACAGAATCGCTCGAAATTTTAATAATTCAAAAAAAAGAAAAGAAAACAAAGTAAAAGAAAAAGTAGATACAAAATTGACAACTTTTCCGTGTACAATAATGTATCAGGATTTGAAAGATTATACTACTCAGTAATAAGTTGGAATTATTTACCACAGAAATAGCAAATAACACAGGCCATTGTTCTTCATAACTCCTTAACTTATCACATGTACTTCTTGCAATATCGAACGTCAGAATATACTGATTAAAAATATATAAATGTCTTCCGATAAAGATCACATTTGTCTATGCTTTTTTTCAAATCTAGTATTTATTATTTATTTGCACATTTATTTTTTATTTGCACATTTATTTTTTATTTACTATATTTATTTTATACCTAGAAATGTGAATACAATTTCCGTTTAAAATCTGAATTTGAAATACATATATAATGAAATGGGGAAAATATAAATCTAGTAAAAATTATGATAGGGGTAGTTGTGTTCTGCGGTTATGGGAATCTGGAAAATAAGTAAGTGAAAGCGATGACTGTGTGTATACTAAATATAAATAGAATGGTCCATCAATCTGGGCAGAAGTCAATATTGACTCGGTTGGGCCTCGTTGCAAAGAGGGCATTATCGGTACACATAAAGAGGGACCGGTCCCTTTCACCTTTTTAGTCGCAGGACACGCGTGACAAATGCTCCGAATGCAAACATTGGTGCATCTGTGTCTACAGGGCATAACCTATAAGCCCACTAGATCCTCTTTCGTATTTGTATGTGCATATTCCAGATCCTACCGCTCAGAACTCGACCTCCAAAGTCTCTCGGATTAAATTCCACCGTTTAAGCTCAAATGCGATTTATCCCGAGACATTATTTATCACCGTCTTTTGTTTCACTTTTCATTCTTATTCCCCTGTCAAAACATCAAAACAGTATTTAATTGCTATGATGATGCACTATAAACAGGAACCAATATAGTCACAAAAGGACAATAAAAAAAAGTCCAAATTTTAATTTTTGTCAATTTTTGAGCTTTGTGAAAAATTTAAATACCTGGCTTGAAATTGATGCTGGAGTGTTTCTTTGAGTGCGGTGGACAGTGGGCAGGCGCGAGTATCAATGTATAAACATATATATTTTATACATATACACACAAGCGGGCAAGTTTTTCATGATGATCGATCATTCGTTGAACGAGCCAAACGAGGCGATATTACTTTTTTTGAAGGTAGGAAAGACTCTTTTCGGAGTCATGTCTTGTATTATATATAGTATTTCAGAGATAATTTTCTACAAGTTCCTAGGTGTTGTTGCATTTACCGCATCAGCTCTGGTCATCGATACTAATTAGGTTTTCGCGTTCATGTTTATTCCATTGGTAATAGAATTCTGTTCATGTTTTTCATATTATTCAAGTCCTGTCTATTGTATAAAAGTCGCAATAATTGCACCTTCATTCTTTACTATATACATATACGACTTGTTACCTACGCTCGTTTTCCTTCCTCGCGCTACTATTACTCGCTGAGTTTATCATTTTACGCATGTCATTGGTTATAATGCGTCTAACATTTCATTAGCATCTACATTACTTCCTGTCTAATCAATAACATTTCAATATCAGGAAATAAATATTCAAAAAAACCAATTGATCCCAAAATTCCAAAATTTATTTTTTCTTCCAATAAATATTTCTTTCATTTGGATCACAACTTTTAGATTTTAATGCAAAAAAAAGAAATCAGTATTTATTATTTGGCAAACATTTATTGTTTGTCTCATATTGCCAACCGTTTTGTTTATCGTATTTTTTTGATGATTTAAAAGACACTTTTGCAATATTTGTATGTAAGTCTTTCGTAAATTTAATATTTATCAATATTTTCAGTTTGATTCTATTTGCAAGTTTCTTTTTTGTACTGAATTTCAAGTCATCGAAATTTTTCAAAGATTGATAAAAGTTTTTTAACTGGAGGAATTATTTTGTGATAAAAACAATCCAGTGTTGAAACGGAAAAGTTGATATTGGTTTTGTGATTGACTGGACAAAAATGAAGCAAAGATATAACTTTTTCCTGAGGGAGAAGCATTTTTTCTGATACCTAATAGTGAATGTGACATCCCTAAAATAGCTTTCCTGGTACATCCTCCAGGGATTGCAGGAATGGACCAATCTGAGTCCTGAAAAATCGGCCACTCAGCCTGGGAAGTGTTTTCGGATACTTTCTGATCCTATATAGACGTATCTGGAGCAAAAGTAAAGCTCAAGCAGCTGCTCCGGAACGACGAACTACAGCATTCCGGTTTTATGCACTTCGACACGATATACCATGTGCTCTCTTCCTCCTGAGAGGGGCAATTAGCAGCACCGAGAAACAAACAAGCGAATGTACGAGCTAATGCGTCGATATATATCGGAGAGAGAGCTCACCTCGTTAGAATAATAATTATTGCTTTCTGGGCTGTGCCAGCACTGGTTGTTGTTGATATTGCCACGCAACTATACATACACTAGGTGTTGCTTCAGAGTGATATAGTTGCCGGTTTGCTACCGGCCCTGATGCGATCTCTACGTGTAAGTCAGCTCTCGACACTCTTTTTCTCTCCCTCTTGTACCTTTTTCATTTTCTCTTCTTCCTTTTGCTTTCGACTCTTTTTTTCTTTTTTTCTTTTTTCCCTTTTTTTATTTTTTTTTTTTATTTATTTCTATCGTCTGCCTTTTCTCAACTCCTTTTCTTCTTCTGGCTAAGCCTTGAATTATGGCCTACGGGTCACTCGCAACACGCTTCGTCGTTTAACCCTCATACCGATCTTGAATACTGAAATGCATTCCCGGCGGTTACCTTTTGTATTTCCGTGGTGGTAACGCACCTCGACTTCTGCAAGCAACGAGAAATTTTATCGTAACATCGCGCTATCGATCTTTTACCCTCCTTTCAAAGAGAGTTTGTGCGGAATCGTTCGATCAACCAAAAGAAGAAAAAAAGAATCTTACAAGTTTACCTGCAATCGTGTTTCCTTTGACGAACACGCTGTTGGCTTCCTCACTTATTGATTCTCAAATTTTCAACTTTGTCAATTTAAAATTAAATTTGATTCTTCTTTTTCTACATTTTAAGATGACGAGTTGCATGGTTTTACAATAAAGAAGCCGTCATTTTCATTTTTAAATATGTACTGATGAGTCTAAAACCTTGTGAGCAAGTTAATTCCTCTTTATCAAGTATACGCTACTAAGAATTTTTCCAAATCAATTATTTATTTTAGTATTTTGTCTCGTTTCAATTTTTTCTTTTAAAAATTGAAACGAGACAAAATACTAAAAGAAATAATTGCTTTAAATTATTCCAAATACATATTTTTTCCAATTTAATTATTATTGTTTCTTACAACTATTTACTGTATCGCCGCTGCATATTCTACGCGATTAAAAACTTAATCTGAATAAAATAATAAGAAATCGCATGAATTCGCGTAAATCTGTTTTACCAACCTCAATTAAATTTATAGTGCTCGCCAGTAGATTATTATTTAAAGTCAAATCAACTCTTGGTTAATCATTCCTTAAAAACCACTTTCAACCATCATTAAATGATCGCATTTAATTGCCCCGTTGATTTTTCGATTTTATAGCTACTTTTATCTTATTAAATCTTCATTACATCTATCTTCATAAACTTATAATTTTATTTTCCCGCAAGTAACTTCTGATTTAACCTGGAATTCAACATAAATAATTAAGTGAATATAACTTTAAATGCAGCACAACTTTTTGATTGTGTGACGAGTCATAAAAAAATACTTAGTAGTTTTATAGGCTCTTAGGTAGGATATTTCTTGAATCGTAAAAAATTAATTTTCATACGTAATATAAGATGTATACTCAAAACACAAAAAAAAAAATATTATCAATCGAAAGTTGCTTTGCATTTTTTTGATTTTGAAATATCTGTTGAAATTCTGTAATATTACTATATTATAGAATTTAAAGAGTGACATTAGAAATGTTTTGTTTTTGATTTTAAAATTCGTTGAATGTTTTGGTAAATAGAATCGGATTCTTATGACTTTTATTGCCACCCACTGACGTCAATCTCGTCGTTAAAACTCAGCACCTTACACCGTGTAACTGATGGCAATGCGAGCCGACTGCAACACTCATACATGCTTCCCTGTTTATTCTCGAATGCATGTATATGTGTGGGTTGAAATTCGTCGATCCCTTCGCTTCGCACGTCCTGCGACAGTTGGTTCTCGAATTCGCAGCAACGACACGCATTAACGCGGTACCACAACGTACACACACAAATACACGTGACGCAAGAGCTGTCACATCATTTTACCCACACAGACACACATGCGGTACTCAAATTCAGAAACGACGACGACAATATGTTTGGGTCTTGCACGAGGTATACGCCCGGGTTTGTTTAAGGCCTGAAAAGCAAAGGCAAGCGAAAGGCACTCAAGCCGCTAATCTATTTAGCCGTAGTGTTTGATATGGAATTAATGAGGCTATAGGTATTATGTCCAACCATATAGTATAGCTGGGGTTTGCTTTCTGGGAGAGAAATAATGCTCAGTTGCTACTAGATGTCCCTTGATTCATCCATACCACGGGAGAGGGGACAAAATCCTCCTCTGCCAACAGCTGCCTCTTGAAAAAATCCCGATAGGCTGCTTGCAGATGAGTAACATTAACAAGTCATAATAGTTCACATCATCAACACTTGTAAAACTGGATCAGTTTTTCGACAAGCTGATTTAATTCTCAAGAATAATAATATATTCACTGTGAGAATAAAAGGTTAAATAGAATTTTGCAAACGCCGTTAACATCAATTTCAATGTCCTATCAGTTGGCCTAATATATATTTACCGTCGAGCCTTTGTAAAACGTAAACTATCTGATATCGTAATGGACATTTCTAATTCTCCCCCACATAATGACTCACTTTAGGACTAATTATAGATTAGATTAGAATTTAATTTTCGAGTGCAATATTATAAAACATCCGCTTGACCTTTTTGTTTCTCGTCTTCTATATTAGATGCTGAAAAGTGTGCGTTTTTAATTAAAAAGAATCGCAGGAATATTAGATACAAGCATCAGATGTGATATTAAGCAAACAGTTTTATTAAAGAGTATGCACATTATGCAGTGAAAGCAAGTTTTAACCACTGAATTTAAAGCACATAATATGTTTGTATCTGATTCCGCACTTATTAATCCACATATTACACCTCCGACATAAAAAATACACGTTGCGTGTTAATTTTTTTCCATGTATTCTTGTACGATGGCTCTTTTGCATTTATAATAATGCAAAAGTCCATTAACATTCTTATAATATACATATAATGCGCACTCTTTAATTGCCCTATTGCAATATTCTGCAATATTTATTTGGGCTAATGATATGCTGTATTTCCCTCACGTTATGCAAATTTCCATTTAAAATATATATTTATAAACATCGTGTCAAAATTTAGGAACAAATGTTTTACTGTCTAAAGTTCAATAATTACAGACAAACTATATAATTGCCTGGAACAAAGCGTTGTTAAGAAAATTTCTACTTTGGTAAATTTTTAATAAAGATAATTTCTAATTTCTATTTGAACGAATTATCATTTAACAGAATTGAGTCAGTCGAATTTTCATTTTCATTTTTATTTCTTAGTATGAAGGAGTGAGAGATGAAAATATAATTTTTGAAAAATGTAGTAAATTTGTGAAATTTTTAATTGCAGTGTCCTGTGACAGTGAGTACGTCGTCTCTAGCGTCATCTCCTTCGCCGGCATCGGCGCCAATCTTGAGCGTTAGTAGTGCATCTTCGTTAGGAAGCGGCGTTGGTGTGAATCATCCTTTAAATAATCCTAGTTTACAAACCGCGAGAATGGCTGTGACGAGTGCAGTGGTCCGACCTCCCGGAAGTCCAACGACGTCCGTGAGTCCATCTCAACCCCACCCGCCGCCGTCGGCTGGTGGTCCAGCTGGTGGAAGATGTTGTGACACTGGTAGACCAATTTATACGGATCCATTGACGGGAAACACTGTTTGCTCTTGTCAGTATGAACTTCTTGGTGGTTACCAAAGACTTGGTGCTCTTCCCACCACGGCACTTTCGATGTACACTGCACCTTATGCCGCAGCGGCTGCAGCTGCAGCATCCGAAGGGATGGCCGCCTATTTTCCCGGATTAGCTGAACAGGGTCACTTCTACTCCCCCACTGTGAGTATTTTTTTTTCTTTTTCGCCAATAAGTTCTGAACTTGCAACTGAACCAAATCTTTTGACGATATAAACATTTTCCAAAAATGAAATTCCAAAAATTACTAACGCAAAGCATGAAATTTGAATTTTAAAAAGAAAAAAAAATTTTTCCGTTCATTTGGACGCTCAGAACTTTTCAATCTTTTATCACTGTTATTAATTTTTAAATTTTAACAAAATCAATAATAAAATCAAATTCTTTTCTCTCGCGCAATAATTTAAATAAATCCTCCACAAAAATAATTCCATCTATATAATTTACTCCGCCTTAATGGGAAAATTTCGTTAATTTGTTTTAGCATATTCTATACTTTATTCATCTAATTGAATTTCCATTTCGAACAATAAAAAAGCGTTATTCGTGTCTATTATTGTTCATAAAAACAAGTGAACACGAAACAAAATTTACGGAAAACATTAAAAAGCTTTATGATTCGGTTCTTCATAGACTGCGTGTGTATTTTACAAAAAAAAAACAGACTCTATCAATAACCTACCATCTAAATTATAAAAATTCGATAAATTTAAATCTGACTTTAAATTTAATTATATTAAAATGAGATTAAAATCAATATATATGTGAAATTAATGTCGGAAAAAGATTACTTCCGCATTCTTGCAATTCATTTCTCGAAACAAAAAATAAAAATAATATGAAACTTGTTACATTTTTTAACGGTTCGTTAAATAATTGACGAAATTAATCAACAAATT
>JUFY01034813.1:0-15891 GCA_001855655.1 Leptopilina clavipes
TAATATAATATAATATAAAAATGTAATTACTCCTCAATTTTCACTCAGAGAATATTTGTACTAAATTGAGGACAATTATTTCTTCAATTTTGAATCAAACCTTAATTAATAACCTACGTCACTTATTTAAACCAAATAAATTTATATTTAAACCAAATAAATTTTTATTTTAACCAAATAAATTTTTATTTTGACAAAAAAAAATTTATTGCTTCCAAATAAATAGTTTAGTAGGCTCTAAGTTAAATATAATATCTTTTTTTCTGCCACATTTCGCGATATTTTCGAAATATGAAACAAATTTTCCGATTGATAATAATTAAATAAAATCAAAAAAAAAAAAAATTACCGAATCAAATATTCTTGAATGAAACAAATGCAAATTTAAATTCAACATATGCTTTTGAAAATTTATTTGCATGCAGAAACTTGGAAAGTTTTCGAGTATTATCTATCCGACTATCTAGGGGAAGTAATTTATCGAATCCTCATAATTTTCGGGCCACGATAATACGAATCTACGATTGGTTGGTTCAGATAGCAGCAGATGTAGCTGAATTATTGAATAGGATTTAAAAAAAAAAAAATAAAAAAAACTTCCTTCCACCTCAATTGAGGTGAGAACTTGCACTTTATTTTTCCCGTATTATCAGATTTATTTGCAATCGAAAAATGTGTGAAATTGGACCAAAGATATTTGTTTTCGAATAATATTTGAATTTTATTCATAAATTATTTCTTTTCAATGCGTAGATTCAAATTATTCAGTTGAGTGACGCATTTCTCCTTTTCATATTACCTAACACATTGACATTTCAAATTGAATAGAAATTCATTGGCATGATTTTAGAAAATTTAGAAAATATTTTTTAAATTTTTAGAAAATATTTTTAAAATTTTTAGAAAATATTAAAAAAATATTTCTATTTTAACTAAAAGAATCGTTTTAAATAAAATTATTATTATTAAAAATATTATTAAAAATATTATTATGAAATAATTATTTTAATGAAGAAAATGAAATATTTGCAATGTTTTTTGTTTGATTGCAGAAAATTGGAGGACAGTGTAAAGTGTATTAAATTCTACACAATGAGGTGTATGAAGGAACAACAGAGAGATCAATTCAATTCGCTTTATGCAAGCACAAATATGGCAATTAGAGAGCTCTGTCAAGAAGGAACTTACCAAGACGGTAAGGATTGACACTTAATCAGAGAAAGATGAAGGCGAATATCGATTTATTGATTGTTAATGAGAGACGGTTATTAGGCCGATTACGTCAAAATCAAAGCGGTAATATTCCGTAATGTAGAGAATGCAAAGTGCATTATCACATATGTATAGTAGGCCCAGTTATCCTTCGTCATAATTTCAAAATGCAACCGTATCCTCTTCACTCAATTTATGACCAAGAAAATTATAATTCAAAGACTAGACCGCAAAATCGTTTCCCGTCATATTTCACACTCAAAATTTAATGTTAGTTTCTATTGTGACCTCAAATTTTCTTTCACTATTTCATAATGCACTCGCGACAAATTATTAAAACGTAAATTATTATTCTTCATATTCGCATATAGTGTCCCACAATATTTCATTTCTCGACACATTTTTCTACCAATATTTTCTTTTTTCCTTCTTTCGCGATTCTCTAAAAGACAAAAATGTGAATTATCGAAATTTTTCATTTTGACGTCTTACTTTTCAATTCAACAAATGATTGACGTTTTTTAATAACGATTCACTCTGAAAAAAAAGACTTTCTTTCCTTCCAATTTTATTTATAATTAAATTTATGAAATCAATAAATAAGAAATAAGTTTTCTAGATATTAAAAAATGACAATTTTACTCAAACATTTGAATATATAATTTTCCATTTGTGAAATAATAGAAGAATAAAAATTTGTATTATTAAGTTAATGAAATCAATGAAATCAATGAAATTAATGAAATTAATTTGAAGAATTTTTGATGAAAAATCACAGTTTCAGTGTTTCATTATTTTTTAATTATACTCTCTCCTCTCATGTGTTTAAGTACTGTAATTTTATTTAATGAAACTGACTGTGAATCTAAATTTTAATCACACCTCCAGTCTCTTTAATCAATATTAGAAATTTTCACTTCAAAGTATAATAATGGTTGAATAAACATCGAACTATAAATGCTCTGTAATTATTTACACCCAGAAAAAAGATATATTTGTCTCATAGCCAAATAAACTATTTATTTGGAACAAATAAATTTTATTTGGAACAAATAAATTTTATTTGGTTCAAATAAAATTTTTATTTAAAACAAATAAATAATTTAGTTGGCTCTGAGACAAATATACGTTTATTTAACTCAAATAAATTATATTTGGTTCAAATAAAATTTTATTTGGTTAAAATAAAATTTTTATTTGGTTAAAATAAAATTTTTATTTGGTTAAAATAAAATTTTTATTTAAAACAAATAAATAATTTAGTTGGCTCTGAGACAAATTTACGTTTATTTAACTCAAATAAATTATATTTGGTTGAAATAAAAATTTATTTGGTTCAAATAAAATTTTTATTTGGTTAAAATAAAATTTTTATTTGGTTAAAATAAAATTTTTATTTAAAACAAATAAATAATTTAGTTGGCTCTGAGACAAATATACGTTTATTTAACTCAAATTATATTTGGTTCAAATAAAACATTTCTCTGGGTGTACTATGTAGATATATTGTTATAATTTACACTAATGTTAATTTATAAAATAAAAAAAAAAAAAATTAATTTGATTGATTCAAAAGAAAACTGAGAAAAGGGGAAAAAATGTCTTTCATTATATATGTTAATTTAAAAAAAACCCTGAATTTCATTAATTCAATTAAAATAATAAGTTTCATTTTTGTTCTTTTAATGAATGTACAGCTTTCCTGGAGCACGTTCCATGTATGCAGAAAGAGACAGTAAAGAGAGAATATAATAAGTGCTCGGACGCTTACCAAAATGGATTAAAGGAAATGGAAAATTCATCACTCGCCGGACGTGGAGGTCCAACTTCTCTAAAATCACTCTGCTGGTAAGTTCTTGTTTTCATAAAGCAAACCATAGATATATATTAAAAAATACATTTCTACTTTATAAATTCTTCTACACGCGATTTCAAATACTTGCAAAATATTTATACAGAATTTAAAAAAAAAAATTATATTCTCTTCAATTAAAAAAACAAAAGCAATTTTTTCCATGTTATTCATATTTCTTTAAATAATATATATCATTATTAAAAAAATTGTTTGACGTTCATTGTCTCAAAATTTTTCAGCATATCTTCCTCTCCCATGTTATATTAAAAATAAAATAACAATGCTCATAGAAATTATTCAACAATATGTGAAATTTTCATTCAAAAATTATTTTTGACAGTTATCTTTTTAATTCATCAACTTTTTCAAATAAGTTCTTGAACAATTTTTGGTTAAATTTAAATTTAAATTAAAGTTAAAATTTTTATTTAAATTAAAATTAAAATTTTTATTAAAATTAAAATTAAAATTTTCATGTAAATTTAAATTTAAATTTTAATTTAAAGAATCATTTAATTAATAACTAAACATTAAATATGGATTAAAAAGTTTGAAAGAAAGAGTATTAAAAATTACGTCGAAAAATTTTTTTTTCTTTTTAAATATTCAAACGAACTATTGACATTGAAAATATTAACATATTGAAGAGTAAAAAATTTTACATTCCTTATTTCAATAATAAATATATGCATAAAGAGCTTTTAAATTTTCAAAATTGCCACATTGTATATGCACACATTTCATTTTAATTATGAATCATCGTTTGATGAAAATTAATTTTCACCCTTGACATTGAAAAATACGTAAAATATAACTATTTTTCTTTTTAAGTCAATAAGGGTAATTAAAATCCAAAAATTAATTCTCTTCGACTCCTGAGGAAAGGCTTAATGGATTTTTTATTATTTACTACTAATTAAAAACTTTACATTGAGAAAAAAAAATATATATTTGCTTCAAATAATGGATTACTTGTCTATTATATCAAAAAAATATTTACTTGAATGAAATAATTTTCAACTCAAATAATTTGTAAGTGAAATAATAATTTCTGTATTTGAATTTAGTTGTGACTTAAAATTTATTTCATACTAATAATTATTTATTGGATACTAATAAATATTTAGTTGATACTAATAAATATTTAGTTGATACTAATAAATATTTATTTGATACTAATAATTATTTATTTAATACTAATAAATATTTATTTGATACTAATAAATATTTGTTTGATACTAATAAATATTTATCTGATACTAATAATTATTAATTTAATACTAATAAATACTTATTTGATACTAATAATTATTTACTTAATACTAATAAATATTTATTTGATAATAATAATTATTTATTTGATATAATAATTAATTCATTGTTTGAATTAAATAATTTTTTCAGTGTACAAATGATGCTAATTAAAATAAAATAGGTATGTCGAGAGGTGGTCTAATAAAATACAGTCGACTCTCGATAATTAACACTCTTACACTGAAAAAAATATTTATTTGATTCAAATAACCGATTACTTGTTTATTATCAAATAAATATTTACTTGAACCAAATAATTTTTATTTCATTCAAATAAGTTGTAAGTGAAATAATAATTTCCCTATTTGAATTAAATACCATTTAATAATAAAATAAATAAATAAATCAAATACAAATTTTTCGATATAAATAAATATTTATTTGATAATAGTCAAGTACTTCATTATTTAAATCAAATTTTTTTTCAGTGTAATAAATTGAATATAAATTGAATTTCTCGCTGAATTGAAATTGGATTTGGTTCTTTGAAAAATTTTCAATACCTAAAATATTTGATATTTGAAACCCTCGATAATTATTTCAAATTTTTTTAACGTCCCGTGAGATTCAATTTATCGAGGGATGACTGTAAATTTTGTTTTAAAGTGAATTTTTGAACTCTTTAAGACGCTTCTATAATACATATTGCTTTTAAGGGAAATAAACAAAATTATTCAAATACAGTCGTAGCAACATGTTAAGATCATGTTTCCTAATGAATCTCATGCAAATGAGGAAATGTAATCATACTACTTCCTATATGGTATATACTTCACCGGAAACTGTGCTCACGTTATGTATGTAAATCGACTATATAGTTGCACTTGAGACCCTTGCAGAACGTCAAGGTCATTATCGTCAAATTTCTAGTTTCACTCTAATGAGAAACATAATGTAATCATTATTCCCCAGCAAATGTACATACTACAACTATTCTTCTTTCTTAATTTTCCATTAAACAGAAAACTACTCGTCAAATACCCTTGAAATATGTTCCATAATCGAAATATTCATTCAATGGAATGAGATTTTTTTTCTAATTTAAAAAAAATCTACAAATTTTAATTTTTTCAAATGAAAGTTGCGAGAGAATTTTAAATTTCCCCTCTTGGGAGAATAGAGTGAGAAAATTCTGCCAGTATTTAAATGAAATATTAATTAGAAATTTTATTTTTATTCCAACTTGTATCTATATAAAAAACAAGTGCAAAATTCACTGATTCAGTGAGTGAAGATAATATCGAAAAAAATTTATAATTAATGAAATTTTACTTGAATTTGAAATTATTGAAAATTTTCGCGAGTGATGGGAAATTATTTTCTCTAAACTATATGCAATTTTTAATTAATTAAAGGTGATGAAATATTAATTAAATTTGAGAAAAATGATTATTATAATACGAGAGATGAATAAGGTGCGAGAGTAACAAATAACTTTTTTATGAGTTTTTCATGCCTAACTCTCGACACCTTCATCCCTGCAATTGGATCCCAGGGGAACGAGTTGAAAAGCTGCAGTAGACCGTGGCATAGATAGGCTAATGACTTTACTCGGTCTGCACGTGGAAATACCCGTATATTGAAATGTCCGGCTGACCGAGTAAAGCGCGACGGCAATTTCCCTTCCAGTAAAGTCGTCATTTCTCGAAAAATTATTACTCCGCCGGGAAATGAACACTTTTTTCTCTTCCTTTTCTTTTCTTTTTTTCCCTTCCTTTCCTTTTCTCTTTTTTTCTTCTTTTTTTCATAATTTTATCCATTTAACGAAAAGTAATACGCCATGATTGAAAAATTGTCAGTCTGTCAATAAAAAAAAAATTATAATTTTTTTAATGAATCCTCTTTTCTCTTTTTTGTTTCAGTTACTTCCAAACGTACTTGGATTGCTCACACAATGTCGTGCTTAGAGAATGTGGGGCAGAAACGGCCGAATTTACGAAAAATTTCTTGGACCGAATGTCAAATTCATTGAAAGATGTAAGTTGCACCAAGAAATAATAATAATAATAATAATAAATAGTTATTTGGGGGTAAAAAAAATACTCGATTCTTAGGGGACAAAATGACTCATTGTAATTAAATTATACGATTCGGAGTTTGTATTGCGGGTCGCAATAAAAGTGCGGGGAAAATTGGCTAATTCTTGTTAAGGGACAACATTGTCATTACACTGGAGAATACTTATAAACGAGTATTGCCCAGAAACTTCAATTACATTTTGTATACATTTACAAATTAAAAGGCTAATGTTACCACTTGAATGGGAAATGAAAATGACTTTTTGTTAACAGAAAAAAAAACACATATACAAATTTTCTCCACAATTAAACCACACGAGACCTCATCTATTTCCATCTTCATCATCATCATCATCATCATTTTTATTTTCCAAATTTAATTCGAATTCCAAAAACTGAAATTCATTCTTAAAAGAATATTCTCTGAATATTTTCAAAAAACATTTTTGGGTATTTTGTGAAAGAAAAGAAAGAACAGAAAAATCAAAATCGCAGATTAAAAATCGACGTCACTGTTATTTAAATTTTTTATGTTGCAGTCTCACTGTAAAAGTTATCCGCTCTCGACATGTCCGAGCAATTCGAGTTCGTCCATTAGTCTATCCAGCCTGCTGCTTCCAGTTCTTATCATACTGAGCAAATACTTCACTTAAATAGAATGAAAAATTTACGTGAACCGGAAATAAAAGCCATTGTTAATAATATTATTAACAAGCATATTATTTCCGTCGATTCACGCTTGTAATAGATGAATAAAATGAAATGCCACCTCGCGAGAGAAAAGATTGTCGAAAAGAAAAATATTGTGATAAATTTGCAATATTTTTTTCGATCCTGAACAACTTTGTACTGTATAGAAAAAAAAATATTCTGCAAAACGAAAAATTATTCTCACTCGTCTGTGATGCTTTCGATTTGCATGAAGAGAAATGAAAGTATACAAACATATATATAGATATAAATATATAAATGTATAAATATATAAATATATAAATATACAAGTATATAAATATACAAATATATAAGAATATATTATATTTATATAAATATATACTATATATATGGATATATTACATAAGAAGCGAAATGAAGAAAATGAATTGAAAGATGGAGTATGAAGATAAAGATTAAAGGATTATAAAAGAAGGAAAAAGGAAAAGAAATGATGGGAGGCGAATGGGAAAATTCAGAGGAGATTCGTTAAACCGAATCCATCTAGCGATTCCAATTAACGGCGAAGCTCCAACAAGTCCTTTTAGGAAAGTATTCTCTATAGGGTCGCAGACATGGCTGTGACTATCTAAGAGTGTTCCCAGATATATAATAATTCCCGTTAAATCTGTTTCTACTCTCGTCTCGGAATCTTAAACAAAGCCACTTTTGTGACTTTCTTTTTTTTCCCCATTCTGACTCAAAAAAGGAAAAAAAAAATATTATCAAAATTCGTCAATTTTTCACAAAATTTCAATGAAAAAATTTAATAGGAACAATTTTAATCCTAAAAGTTGAAAAAATAATTTAAAAACAATTATCCGAAAATAATTAGAATTTAAAAACAATTATTTGAAAATAATGATTGAAGAACAATTATTTAAAAATAATTATTTAAAAATAATTATTTAAAAAATAATTATCATTTGTGACTATCTTTTCAAAACTTGACAGAAAAATTTAATATATGAACAATTTTAATAATTTTCATCCTTTTTTATTGATAATATTTTTTTTTTAAATTAAATTCCTAGAAAACTAGCGCAAAAGATTGCAGTAATTAATTATTGTATCTTTTTGTTTATAATATATAATTCAACGAAAGTAATTAGAAAATTTACAATAAAAAAATGACACTGAAAAAATTATAAAGTAAGTTTTATTATTTTTACGCAAAGTAAAACCTAAACTGACTGGAATTTCTATCAATTTTTACTATTATCAGGGTAAATTTTACTATTTTTAAAGTAAATTTTAGTAAAATTGAATTATAGTAAATTTTAGGAAAATTTACTTCTAGTAAATTTTACTACTTCCATAAAGTAAATTCTAGGAGAATTTACTTATAGTAAATTTTACTATTTCCAAAGTAAATTTTAGGAAAATTTACATATAGTAAATTTTACTACTTTCGAAGTAAATTTTAGTAAAATTTAATTATAGTAAATTTTACTATTTTCCAAGTAAATTTTCGTAAAATCTAGTTATAGTAAATTTTACTATTTCCAAACTAAATTTTAGGAAAATTTACTTATAGCAAATTTTACTATTTTCAAAGTAAATTTTAGTAAAATGTACTTATAGTAAATTTTACTACTTTCGAAGTAAATTTTAGTAAAATTTAATTATAGTAAATTTTACTATTTTCCAAGTAAATTTTCGTAAAATCTAGTTATAGTAAATTTTACTATTTCCAAACTAAATTTTAGGAAAATTTACTTAAAGCAAATTTTACTATTTTCAAAGTAAATTTTAGTAAAATGTACTTATAGTAAATTTTACTACTTTCGAAGTAAATTTTAGTAAAATTTAATTATAGTAAATTTTACTATTTTCCAAGTAAATTTTCATAAAATCTACTTATAGTAAATTTTACTATTTTCAAACTAAATTTTAAGAAAATTTACTTATAGTAAATTTTACTATTTCCAAAGTAAATTTCAGTAAAAGTAGTAAAATTTACTGATAGTAAATTTTACCATCTTAAAGAAATTTGAGTAAAATTTGTAAAATTTACTTTGGAAATATTAAAATTTACTCTGGAAATAGTCAAATTTGTTAGAAATCTGCAGAAATTCCGAACAGTTCAGCTTTTACTCTGTAAGTAATAAAAGTTACTTTATATTTTTTTCCGTCCAGAAATTGAAAAAAAGATGTATCCATGCATTGAGTTCCGTCCGCGAAGCGAAAAATGGGAAAAGGATAAAATTTGGGAATCGTAAAATTTGGGAACCGATAACATAAATAATTCGTACGCGTTGTACGTCGCATATGTATTGTAATACTCGTTTATAGTAAAATAAAAGCTACAGCAACACTGCTTGGTGTACTTCTGCAATATATTTAAAAAAAAAAGAAATCTATTGAAAACTATCATTTGAAACGCAAAATCATTCTATCAAAGCCAACAACACTTCAAGGATATTTCCATATATAAAACGATCATATTAGATATTAATCAGTGACTTTTCTTTCTAGTAATTCCTTATCACTTGACAAATATCAATTTTATTCATACATTTATCAAATATGATCAATGAAAAATATGCACAGTAAATTCGTTAATAAATTTCTTCATATTTTTATCAACAAATAAATTCTTTGAAAAATATTTCCCCTTTTCACCAAAAAATAATAGAAAATTAATTTTCTAATTTTAAAACATTTTATAACAGAAATTATTTTTAATGGGAATATATTTTGAATTAGAAAATAAAACTATATCCTATAATTTCAAAAATGAAAGAAAAATTCTTTCATCTTTTTCCATTGTATATTTTTTATGCATTTTCCGAAAAATCATTGTAAATTTGTTAATCTCTGTTCAAGTACATACCCTAAAATAAATGTTGTTGAAAAATATCTTCGAATGGAAGTCAAAGTTAATTATTAAGTGTCTAGTTAATTTTCGTTCTTTTTCTTTAAAGAGAAAACTTTTATAGATTAAATCTCGCTTCTATACCAAAGATCGACTTTTTCACGATGCTTGAAAAGAGAAAAAAAAAATTTTCTAAAAGGAAAAAAAAATTATTGATAAAAGTAAATTGTAATTTTACGTATATATATGGAGAGAGAGAGAGAGTAAATTAACAATAAAAAGCTTTCTACGTTTAAGAGGAAAAGAATCATGCTTTTTTTTCGAACCAGACATCTTGGAAAACGATCGAATAGGAAACGCGAGCGTGTTTGTTATTTTTGTACTGTGTACATATAAAAGATAAACTATATATATATATTAGATTTTTTTGAAAGCTCAGCTTCTCTTCGGAAGCTGGGCTTTGACGCTTTGATGCTTCCTTCATTTCTAGTTTTCATAAAAGCTCTCGTTTTACAACATATAATACACTCCTCCATTCTTTGGACACACAATCGATTAGATTTTATTAATATGCGCTCACGATAAATTCCCCAAGTGAATCAGAACGAGCGCCGTTATTATTACACACATACCATTTATTAGCACAATTTTCACAATATAGTTATAGAAATTTTATTTAAATACGTATTTATTATATATTAAAAAAAGAAAAATTTTTGAATTAACATTTTTTAAATTAAAATTAAAAAAAAAAATTAAAAAAAATTGACAAATTTGAAAAAATATACAAAAAAAAAAAACAATAGTTATCCGCTCAAAATTGTAATGTAAATGAAAACTAACAGAAATATAGAAAAAAGAAGTAAAAGAAAGTAAAGAAAAAAAAAATGTTGCGCTCGTTCAGATATATTATATTAGATGAAAATTTGTATAATATTATTGCATTACTGATATAGCGATAACGAAGAGGAATAAATGGATTCATCGTGTAATTTTAAATCGAAATCAATAGTATTATTATTAAGCAAGTTCATCTGTACCTTTTACTCGCATTACTGCTCTAAAGATATACTAAGTATAGAGATCATTGCACCGTTTATTTCCGTGACGGCGAGAGAAAGAGAGAGAGAGAGAGAGAGAGAGAGAGAGAGAGAGGTGAACTTGTGCATGAGTGAAAACCGAAGTAAGAAAGAATAAAACGAGAGAAAGAATGTTGAGCAACTGACAATGCAATTGAAAAAGAAAAAAAAATCATCCTTAAGTTGTATTTTCCCGACGAGTGCACCGATCTCAAGAGCAATATTTATTTGTAATATAAATGAAAGTCGTTGTAAATATAATTTTTATTAAGTACACCTCTAAAAATCGTTTTTTAGAGATGCTGTAACATAATTTAAGACGTTCGTAATAAATCGATTATTTTTCTTTAAATACTGTTCCTTCAATTTCTTTAAATACCTTCCTACAATTTTTACTATTTGCTAATTTTACTATTCTTTACTATTTTTACTATTTTTACTATTTTTATTATTACTATTTTTTTCTTAATTCATACTATTCGTAATAATAGTAATAATTGCTATTTTTACTTTCTTTTATTATTTTTACTATTTTTATTATTTCTATTTTTTTCTCAATTCATAATATTCGAAATAATAGTAATAATTATAAATAATAATTATAATAATAGTAATAGTAATAATAATAATAATAATAATAATAATAATAATAATAATAATAATAGCAATAATAGCAATAATAATAATAATAATAATAATAATGAATTTTTTTTCAATTTACTACAATTTTTTTTTCTTCAATAAAAATTAAAATTTGCAGAAACATTGCTGCAAGTTTAAGATGAGAAAAATTTAGAGATAATTTTACACTGGAAAAAAAATTTATTTGATTCAAATAATCAATTTTGTTTATTATCAAATATAAATTTACTTGAATTACCAAATAATTTTTATTAAAATCAAATAATTTTTATAAGTGAAATAATAATTTCTGTTGAATTAAATTTAGTTGATTCGAATAAATTTTTTTTAATAGAAATAAATATTTACATATTTGATAATGATCGAGTAATTCTAAAAGTAAATAAATTTTTTTCAGTGTAAAGTGAATAATAATAAATAATATTTATAATAATATTTGTGACGCGATCTGAAGAAAGGGACCTTAGAAGCAAACAAATTATAGGTTATGTTTGTGATATTTCGGATATAATAAAGGCTTAAAAATCAATGGTTTGTATAAATAGTTCAATAATCAATAGTTTATTCAATCAATAGTTTATTAGTTAATAAATAGTAAATAGTATCTTTCTGTATTTTTACTTCAAAAATTACAAACTTAACCTAAAAAATTTTGCTTCTAAGGTCCCTTTCTTCAGATCGCGTTACATATATAACATTAATATGTGACGCGCTCTGAAGAAACACAGAAAATTGTATGGTATCAAAATAAGATGCAACGCTCTTATTTTAATACATTTTTAGCTTATTTTAATCCAATTTGGTATTAAATCAATAACGTTGCATCTTATTTTAATACTATAAAATTTTCTGTGAAGGGACCTTAGAAGCAAAAAGTTTGAGGTTATGTTTGTAATTTTTAGAAGTGAAAATAACAGAAAAAGGATCAATACAAACGACGTTTGTCTTCATTAAATTCGAAATATTCAATAAAAACTGTCTTTATTTAACATAAATATGTTTATTTAACAAATAAATATTGCGATAAATTTTTCGCAAACATAACCTATAATTCCTTTGCTTCTAATGCTTCTAATTCTTCAAAGCGTGTCTCATATACACAAGTAAATATATATATTTCACAGGCAATAAATATATATAAAAAAAATAAAAATAAGAAAGTTAGTTTATATTAGCCATCTATTTAATAATTTATTTCTTCTGCGCTCGAAAATTTCAAAAAAAGGGTAAATTTCCAATAAAGCATTTCCGTTGATCAAATCGACACTCATCGGGGACGCAATCGTAAGGGCATGTCAAAATCGTGCGTCACTTTTTCCATATGTAAAAATAGCAACGACTTTGACATTCCCTTAAGGTATATTTGCAAATCGCTTTGATTGTTTTGCAATATTTGAGCCTTCCGCACCTCCAGCATTCTTCTCCCATACCCCTAAATATTTTAGTACAAAGTATCAGAAAATGAAAAACCATAAAGTTGAAATAAAACGAAACGAAAAGTTTGTTGGCAAATATATAGGAGTGATGGCAAAGAAAAAAAAAACTGGCCATCACGTACTTGTTTCTCTACATATTTCGTTTTATGGTTCTCTTTTTCGACGTTGATATTGGACTTTATGTGACCTGTAAACTTTATAAGATGAAACGATCACGTTTACGAATTCCTAGACAATTTTGCCCATATAATTCTCCCTCGAATTTATTCGATCCTTATGTGTGCGATATTTGTCTCTAAAATATATTTTAATATTTAATATTCGATCGTATTTTCAATTTTTCCATTTTTCTTTACATATTCTATTCCAATTGATTCTAATTTTAACACGACGATGATGACTGATGAAATAATTGACCATGAAAACCAGAAATTCATTAAAATTTAAAATAAAAAAGTTAATTTATATTAGCCATGTATTTAATTTTGAATTTCAATGAATTTTTGAAATAAAAAACATATAATTTTTAAGTTGCAGAATTTTTCCTATAACTTTAATTTTAATCTCCCTTTGAATTCGCATCTGCATAAAATTGCTTCCAATTCAAAAATTCCGTGCAATCAGTGAAAAAGGTCTTTCGTAAAAATAAGCTCATTTCTCTATATTTAGAGAAATTTCTTCATTTTTTTTTCAATTTTTTTTTCTATAAAACAAGGTCTGAAAATCAGAACTATATATTTTACAAAGATACGATTTCTTTTGATAAATGTTCCAAGTTTCCTTTTAGACATTGCCATAACATATATATTTCTTCTCTATATCTACTGCGTCTATGTGTATCCAAAGTTTAGAAACTGAATCTCTGACGTTTCTCGTGTAACTATTTCCCAAAAGGAGCCGTGTCTTACAAGGGAAAAGGAAAATAGGAACTAAGTGATGCGTACAATTGTCAAAACAACAAAGATTTCAAAATGCAAATAACTAACTATGGAAATTATATAAACATAATAATGTTTATCAATCAAAAATATCTTAAAAGTCCTGATTTTATATCCATGAATTACACTGAAAAAAAAATTTATTTGATTCAAATAATGAATTACTTGACTATTATCAAATAAATATTTATTTGTATCAAATAAATTTTATTTAAGTCAATTAAATGGTATTTGATTCAAATACAGAAATTATTGATTCAATTACTGTTTATTTGATTTCAATAAAAATTATTTGGTTCAAGTAAATATTTATTTGATAATAGACAAGTAATTCATTATTTGAATCAAATAAATTTTTTTTTCAGTGTAATTTTCCAAAATTTTCCACGCACATTTTTTCCTCTAATTTTATATAAGAGCAGGGAAAAAAAAGAAGAAAAAAAAAGAGCTCCAAAGTAACACATTGCATTACACCTGCAACCATAACGAACGAAGATGCACTCAAGTACTTTTTTTGGCTTGCAATAAGTTATGGAAGGGGAAATTCCAAGTTGGTTGGGATTTAAGTACAATTTACGTCCAAGTTTCCTGCGTTAAAGTGAAGCAACCTGTTTAAGAATGAAATTTTTCCGGAAAATAGAATTCGCACGTAAATTAAATTCCGACACATTTATAGAAAATTAAGAAAAAAACACCTGCGAAATGATATTTCTAATATAAAAATTTGGTAATTAATTTATCATTTTATGAATTATTATTCCCTCCTAGAATGATATTCATAATTCACCAGACAGTTTCATTCGCAGTTATTATAATCACATAAAACTTTTTTCCGCAATTTTCTTTCTTTTTTTCATTTTTATATATTCAAATTTGCAAATTGATGTGGAAGATTATAAGAAAAAACTGCAAATTGTTTGTTTATTTTTTTTCTCATATTTGAATGACTCTTAAAGCTTCTCTAACCGGAGTTTTTTTTTCTTCTCTTTTCAACTTTCAAACAAACTAGATTAAGCGGGGATTTAATTATTTTTCCAACCACACAATTCACCGATCGAACTAAAATGTTCTGAAAAGTGCTTTACAATCATATACCAAAGTTTTATCTATAGATAATTAAAAAAAAAATTCGTTTTTTACAAAATATTTCTACAAATAAAATATATAATTGAAAAAATTTAATAATTGTGAAATAATTATGTATATTATATCGCCAGGAAGGAAAAACAATAGTCAATTATTGTTATACCTACTTTTCAAAAATGAATGAAACAGTTTACTCTCTAAATTTGAATTAGTAAAAATTTTAACTAATTTGAATTAGTGACTCACTTTTTGCTTTTGAATTAGTTAAAATTTACTAATAAATTAGTAGAAAAAATTTTTTTTACTATTTAATTATTAAAATTTTACTAATAAATTAGTAAAAATTTTAACTAATTTGAATTAGTGACTCACTTTTTGCTTTTGAATTAGTTAAAATTTACTAATAAATTAGTAGAAAAAATTTTTTTTACTATTTATTAGTAAAATTTAACTAATTCGAAAGCAAAAAGTGAGTCACTAATTCAAATTAGTTAAAATTTTTACTAATTCAAATTTAGAGAGTAATTTGGTTTCATTCATTGTTCACTTGATTGTTTTTTAAATTATGAAAATTTCTTTTTTGACTATTTAGCTCAATCTCTTTTTTCAATATTTCCTCCCATTTTTTTTATTATTATTACTCGGTAATTTCTATTTTTGAAAAAAATTCATCATTTTTAAACAAGCCACACCCAGAGAAATGTTTTATTTGAACCAAATACAATTTATTTGAGTTAAATAAACATATATTTGTCTCAGAGCCAACTAAATTATTTATTTGT
>JUFY01034813.1:15911-29036 GCA_001855655.1 Leptopilina clavipes
ACTAATTCGAAAGCAAAAAGTGAGTCACTAATTCAAATTAGTTAAAATTTTTACTAATTCAAATTTAGAGAGTATTCGATTTAAATCAAAAAATTATTCGATTCAAGTAAATATTTATTTGATAATAGACAAGTAATCGGTTAATTGAATCAAATTTTCCTTTTCAGTCTATATTTACTTTTTAAAAAATTTTCATTATAAATTAAGCTTCTCTATTAAACAGAAAATAAATTTATTCTTCCGTTTATTTCAATTTTTCTGAATTCCATAAAATAAAAACTGAAAATACTTTAATCGCATATAATAGAAGAATGGGAAAAACGAAAAAAAGTAAAAAAAAATTTTTAATTAAAATAGAAGGCAAAAATACCTAAAGTATTAAAAATTTTTTTCTGTCAATTTCTTTTAATTTTGGACAATATTTCTAAAAAAAAATGTTTATTTTTTTATTATTAATCGAGGATGATATTTAACATAATGTATACTCAATTTAAAGAAACATCCACTAAAATTTAAGATAAACATTCTTTTTCAAAAAGAATGAAGCATATTTTTTTTAAATCCAAAGAAGCAGATAAATTTCTTCTTTTTTCCCTTAAAAAATCAAAAAACTTTTTATCACGTCGAGAAGAAGGAAATTGAACGTGCATGTAAAATGAGATTGTACTCGATTTTTCTGGCTGTCTATAACATTGCCGGGGCAATTCGAGTGGAATGGAGAATTGGCGAAATCAATTCGTATAAGTTTTTTCGCGCCCCATTTCATGGGTTGAGAGAGAGAGAGAGATAGAGAGAGAGAGGGTGTGCGGGAGTTAAAAGGAATGCAGAGAGGGTGAAAGAGGACGATACCACTATCCGGGATAAAAGCTCTGGGGCGGGTCGATCTGTATTCAAGCATTTTGGCGCATGCTTCGCTTGAATCGTGCTCACGGAGCAACCCCATGGAAAAACACCCTTCCAGTCCCTCTCTCTCTCTCTCTTGCCATCTTTCTCTCTCTACTCGTGATATCAATTGATTTACAGTCGAAAGGTGGCCATCGCTGATACGAAAACCAGCCACGCCTACATTACCAACCCTGCTCTGCGTTTATTGCGATACGATCGTGGGTACCTCACACTTCATTTAACCCATAACCATCGGGTCTCGCAAAGCGTAACTTTAATCTTCCTATAAAACGACCTACGACTGCCCTCTATCTTCAATCGTCTTTTTCAACTTCTAACGCCTCAAATTCAATTCAAGATTGGTTCAATAGTTTTTTATTTTTAGAAATTGAAAGGCGTTTCTAATTTTTTTTTTTTGTAATTGAACTCTCACGATTGTTCGATTGATTTTATTTTCATGTTTTTGAATCTTGGTTACGTTTTCTTCAGTCTTTCTTTCTTCGGCAACTTCAAATTTTTCTTCATTGCGATGATTATCATTTAGATTTTTAAATCTTCTCACTTTTAACTTTTCCTACAGCTTTTCTTTTATTTCCTTCTGTTTGTTCTTCATTTTTGTCATTGTCTTCATTTCTTCTTTCTTCGGAAGCATCTTCATCTTTTTTTTAATGATAATCATCATCTGGATCTTTAAATCATTCTCATCTTCAAATTCTTCTACATTTCTTTATTTCCTTATTTCTTCATCACATTCTTCTTTTTTGTTATTTTCTTCATTTCTTCTTTCTTCAGAAGCATCTTCATATTTTTCTTGATGATGATCATCATCTGGATCTTTAAATCATTCTCATCTTCAAATTCTCCTACATTTATTATATTTCCTTATTTCTTCATCACATTCTTCTTTTTTGTTATTGTCTTCATTTCTGCCTTCTCCAGAAGCATCTTCATATTTTTCTTGATGATGATCATCGTCTGGATCTTTAAATTATTCTCATCTTTAACTTTTCCTATATTTTTCTTATTTCTTTATTTCTTCATCATCATCATCATCATTATTATTTTTAATATCACCCACTTCTTCTTTATTTGCATCCTGTTTTTCTTCTTCTTAGGTATTTTTATGTTTTTCTTAAACTTCAACAGTTGTTTCTTGATTTTTCTCATGTTCGTAGCAAAAAGAGGAGGAAAAAATTAGGATTGCTCTACTCTATTTCTTCATCATCTTCATCATTAAATTTTGAAAGTTTATTGACATCCTAAACTTCCAATTTATATAATAATTCAAAAGTATATAAGGAAATATTGTAATCTGCTTAAAGAATCTTTGAGTTGAGTTATTCGGAAGGTGAGAAATGGCAGGTATGACAGAACATGGAACTTTGACGGGAAGAAATTCTTCAGATGTCGATAAAACAAAGTTGCCCACTTTGGAGAAACATTTCCGTTTACCTTCTGGAGAGGGAATAACTTACCGTTGTAGGTAGCTGATCTTTTTTTTGGAATTGATGAATATTTCCCCATTACTTTTCACATCCTTGACACGAAAAATCAGCATCTTTCAATTTTCGGGAGGAATGTCAGTATCAGTTTTACATTTTTCAAAAGATTATTGACTTTTTCCATGTATCTATCTCCTTTTCCTTCTTCTTTTTCTTTTCTTTTTCTTCTTCTTTCTTGATAATTTGTCAATACATTATTATTATTTGAGACACAGGAACAATATTATAAATTTCTACTGTTTTGTGTTTTATTTTGTCGCACTCAATGTCTATTTTGATGTTTACAGTGGGCCCATAAAAAGGTATTCGAAATGAATGAGGGTCCCTTTGGGTATCACACAAATGCTTCCGCTCATTTTTCAAAAAGAATGTCCACAGTTTTTCAAGTCGCCTATACATGTTGTGTATATCTATCTCTATATGTTGCTTTGTATATTTTAATCTCCAACTATATTTCATCGAGTTGAATCATCAAATCGTTGATTTTTATTTCTCTTAATGTTGTTTTATGCAAAATATATACGAAATATTTCACACCCAAAACATATAAATATATTGTGATTTATCTCAAAATCTTATCGAAAGTCGAAACAGAATTATCCTGTATTACAAATAATGAAATATTACTCTATTCAATAAAAATTGGCCAATTGGTTGAATTTGATTCAACATTTCTTCAATATTTCCCTTTCAGAATTGAGATGCATTTCTTCAATGAAAAATTGAAGAAATTGAAAGAAGCCAGCGGAATAATTAGAAATTCTAAACTAAAAGTAAAATTGAAGAAATTTATAATTCTTTGTTTGCTCATACATCTAAGAAATGAGATATACGATCAAGCAAAAAGAAGAAGAAGAAGAAGAAAACGATTTCCAGTGAAGAAATGTGGAAAGAGATGGGGAGTTACATCGAAATATATGGAAATCGCCAGTGGTCAGTGACTAATAATCGTTCATGGTGGCATGTCTGATTACCGAGAGGTTCCAGCACGACCGTCCAATACGTCGCTGTCAGATTAGGATCGCGGACTTGACAGACTCGCGCTTCTGTCTGTCAGTGAAGCCTCACGGGGTCAACCGCGAGATCCATACCTCCGATTGTTGCTCTTTGTCCTGGAATCTTTACAAATGATTCCACCGTTTGGAAATACGTGTGTGTGTGTTATGTATGTGAAGAGAGAGAGAGAGAGAGAGAGAGAGAGAGAGAATAGATGTTAGGCAAAGGAAAGAGGCAAACACGTTCGACATTCCTGAGCTCCGGTATATACAAGCGGGGTCAAGGCTCGAATTATGCATCCATCTAGTCCCAACCACCCTTCCTTGTGATTCATCCCGAGGGACTCTTTAGTCAACAACACACCCTCCTACCAGGATACATCACCCCAAACAAATAAATAAAATTGAACTACACGATTCTAAGTAATGTTCTCTCCAACCCATTATATCGTCGAGAGGAACTCTCAAAAGACTCCGCGGGGTTGTTGGTAATATTTGCTAATCTTCCATTTAGAATACTGGTGAGATGATTTTTTACGAGCAGCAGAAAAATGCTTTTTGCTTTTTTTTAGGTACTTCCGAGAAGAAAGATATTTTTGCTCCTTGTTCTTTTTCAAAACAAAAATTTATTCCTGTTAATAAAATTCCTATCACTATCATCATCTTTTCTTTAAAGAGAAAATCGGCAATATTCGCTTCAGAAAAGATGATGATAATTAACATCTCCTGAAATAATACAAAGATGATGATGATGAAACAGTCACCAAACAAATGCAACCACTGAACCAAAAATGACAAAAACTATAAAGAATCGCATCCAATAATAGACAAAAACGATCCCTATCTTCTGTCCTCGAAAAGTAACCGATAGATTTTTCTTATTTGAAAAATTTTGTCCCTAGATAGACGATTGGAGACAGGAGAATGAGGAGGCTAATAATTTTCTCAAAGAAAATCGAGCATAGTGTGGAGATGCTCCAAGGATGATGATGATGATGATCGCTATATGTATAAACGCGGGCATTATATGTTGTACGGTAGCCGATGTCGATGAATGTGTTCGTCAGTGTATTGGACGCTGAGAGGAGCATCACCGATGGAAGATCTGATGCTGACGGGTATTAAAATTAATGGTCAGCTGCGTACGCTGACGTGTCACCTTATACCTCCATGCGTCATTTTGATTGACCAATAAATTATCTCTCTCTCTTTCTTTCTCTCTGGAGGACTCTCACTAAGCGTTTTCCCTCCTCCTGATTCATTAGCCAGCAAAAATTCTACCTCTAATAACACTGACCTTATAACGATGATGATGATGATGATAATCGTAAAACTTGAGAAAATTGTCATTATTTCTTGAAAACGTGAAAAACTTCTCATCTTCAATTGCTCTTGAAATAGAGAGATGTTCTTTTAATTACACAAGAATTTTATTTTTATTGGTTCATCATTACCATTAGCAAGAAATTTTTTTGATCCTTGGTCACCATCTTCATCAGCGGTAAATTTTGTTAATTCTTGATTCTTATGGTGTCTTCAGGTGATGGGATCACTATTTAAACTAATCGTTTTCCACCACATTGTTTTGTATTCTTTTCTCTTATGTTTTTAGGTTGTTTGCAATTGCCAGTTTGTTTTGATTTATCACCCTGGACCCATTTTGCATTTATTGATGTCAGTAGCAAGTTTTTTTTATCCCTGGTCATCATTGTCAACAGCAGCAATTGTTTTTGATCCTTGATCATCATTATCGTCAGCAGAAAATTTATTTCATCCTCGATAATACTTTTTGTTTCGTGATTATCAAAATCATCAGCAGCAACTTTTGTTGATTCTTGATCACCATAATCATCAGGTGCAAATTTTACAGTTCCTTGATTACCATTATCAGCAGTATTTTTTCCTTTTCCTTGATCATTGTCATCAGCAGCAAATTTTGTTGATTCTTGATCGCCATTATCATCAGCAGCAATTTTTATTGCTCCTTTAATACTATTATAAGAAGGCAGCATCATCTTCTTTCTCTCATTTTTTCATCATCTTCTTCTCGATCATGGGAATTTTTTCTCTCTTTTTTTTCTTTTAACTTTATAAACATCTGCTGCGTCTAATCATCATCATAGTATCTATTCTGCTTCTCCTTCTTCTTATTCCTTTATTTTTTCTTCCGTTTCCTCCTCTTCTTCTACTTCTTTTTCTTCAACCCCTAGAACTTCTTTTCTTACTCGGAAGACTGTAAATCTTCTTTACGTCTAAAGAGAAGTTTTCGGGGATTGTTGAACTGTCGTCTTGATTCCTTCCTCGAATCACGAGCTCTTAAACTTAATGGCTCAATCCGCAAGTTCCGAAAACTCGATGTGTGGGCTACGAACTGGACCCAAAAGATATATATTCTCTGCATTCAGAAAGGGTATATAGGCGCCTTACCGAGCACCAATCGCACAAAACTTTCTTCAGTTTTTAGTGCGCCTTGAGCTACAAATGATCAGGACACGCCACACTCTCATGCATGAATGCAACGTCAGCTGCTATTCACCAAACTCTTTATTAACCACACAAACAAGACACTTACCAGTCCAGGCAATGATTCATCAACCGAATATTTTGATATTCATTCCAACTTCAGGTGCTTCATCATGTCAATGTTGAATATATCTTTCCAAAAATGAAGGAAATGTCTCACCTCATTTCTTTTTCTTCTGCTCTTTCTCAAAAAAAATATATAATATATGTTGAAAATTCAATTTTGCTTTTTTTCCCTCTTGTTTGTTTGAGGTTTAATAATGAGAAATGGGAATTAAGTGAGATGGGACCGGTTCACTGGATCATTTGTGACAGTTTTCAGATGAACGATCCTCGCTGGACCGATCATCTCACGCAGGTATTTAGTTTCTCGGTGTCATGTCTCTTCTTACGCGTCCGCGCCTTCTAACAAGTCCAGAACTCTAAACACGTCTTAGTTAGTTCCCTCGTGC
Organism: Leptopilina clavipes; assembly: GCA_001855655.1. Classification (NCBI taxonomy): domain Eukaryota; kingdom Metazoa; phylum Arthropoda; class Insecta; order Hymenoptera; family Figitidae; genus Leptopilina; species Leptopilina clavipes. Next base: position 22,269 of record JUFY01034813.1, read on the forward strand.
AACTCACAGCTCTATCTGACAGACCAATAAGATCACCTTTTTTTTTCCTCTCTATATATGTAAACGAGCTCACGAACACTCGACAAAAAAAACCTTCAATAATCAAGTTATTTGATACGCTGATGTGTCAAATCCAGTTTTTATATCAGAGAAAGGAGTTTCTCTTGTTTCTCTTCAAAGAAACAAAATAATAATATCGCTGAGATAATTTTTTTTATCTCAGTTCTTTAATTACAAAAATTAAAAAAAATTCGGGGGTTTAAACTGTTTTTCCAAAATCAACACGCGATTCTGTTCTTCTTGTCAAGGTAAACTAGATGATCTTATATGTGACAAATATATGTAATAATTCCGAACATAAAATTAAACATGCAATTACGCTTCCCTCCAAGTTCAATCCACTTCCAATCATCATTTTGACAGTAAAATTGTTATAATCGAAAATTCGCTTGTAAACCGCATATATGTCGGCAATGATATACCCAGCACTGATGATCACTCCTCGAAGCAAGAGCATCTCATAAGATTTTTTTTTTAAGCCTTTAGGTCGAGCAATTCAATTAAACTGCTAACCTTGAAAGCTGATTGGTGAATAATATGCCAACAACACATCACCATTTTCAGTATATATAACGGATAAAAATAAATGACGATCGCTCCAAACCACATCTAGATGGAAGCTGATCATCATCATCATTATCATCTGTATCAAAATCATCAGAATCATGATGATTGGATTGCAATATTGCTAATAGGAACTATGTCTAAAAGAACGATATGCGACAAGGAATTCCCGGATGAGCCTCTCAGATGCAGCATCCGATGAGTCAGCGCGCGTATACACCGACGGTCCAGAGCGGAGAGAAAAAGATAGAGAGCAGAGGAACGGGTTAAGGGGAATGAGAAGGAAGGAAAAGAAAGTAAAGTGCAGTGCCAGTCTTTGCAAATTGAAAGTAGAGGGGATGGTTTTCTAAGTGGTGGGACGATGCGCTTGAACGATGGAACTCGGGAGGAAGGAGGTGGGATTCGAAGTCAGGACCACACACGACGCTCCACGCGTCTGCGACTCGGTTACATTGCTTAATTGTAAACGGCCCAGGGGCTCTCAACCTCGGGCTTCTTATTTCGCAAAAATTTAATATCCCATGACCAATTCAAGTCGAATCAATTTTGAAAAAAAGGAACAAAAAATTCTCATGTTCGAATTATTAAAAGGAAATCGACATTAAAAAATATTTTAGTTGGTAATTTCTTCCTTGAAAAAAAAATTTCTTTACTACAAATCATTTTATCTTATATCTACTGCATTTTTTTTCATACTATCTTCTAAACCTTTTGCTATCTCTAATTTTATAATCTTTGTTTTAACTTTATCTATTATTGTTATCTCCTCTTTTTCTTCTTCTACTCATAAAATTATTTTTATTTTCCCTTTCCTTTTCTATAGTCCCTGTAGAAATTGTCCAACTTTCTCCTATTTAATTTTTCAACAAAAATTAGATTCATTTTGTAAATAATATTAATATTAAAACCATTTTTTATTTAATATTTTTTATTTAATAATATTTATTATTTAATTTATCGTATATCTAAAATTAAACAATAGAAACAAGAAGTCAGTGACCCAGTTTATCTCGTTTGTGAGCGAGTTCTCATGCCATCTGGACGGACAGTTGGTGAGTTATTTTGGCGCGAAATTCAAATTTGATCAAATTCAAAGAAACATTCAACAAACAACTAAACTAAATAAAAATATCTCCTGGGACAATATTGGTCCTATATTTAGATTCGAAGCAAACGCTGGGTCAATCCTCCGTAAATTTTTAAATCTCATTAAGACCATTTTCTCATTTATTATTATTATTATTATTATTAGTTCAGCAAAAAAAAATTCGAATAAAAGGGCATTACTTATTTTCGATTAAGATAGGTACAGTTTTATCTGATGATGAAGGAGACTTTTAACATATAAATAGAAACGAAAGAAAGGAACAAATATATACACCTATATATGTTAAATAATTGGTTAATTGCGTATATGAAAGGAGGCACACATTAGTATGCGTAGAGCCTTTCAGAATTCTCTTATTAAGCCATTCTGTCCTCTAAATGAGTTTATCGATACGGATAATGTGAAATCGTCGGGGATCGTTATCCCATTTCTTCTTCTTCTCTCTCTTTTTTTTTTATTTTAACGAAGAAATGAAACAATTCGTATATCAAAGATGCCGACCTACGTTTAACGATCAAAGAATCCTGCAAGCACATTTGGTTTGCGCTATATTCTCAGCTCCTGTGAACTTTTCAGAGATGTATACATATATATTATATATATATATATATATGTATATTTTTCGGCATCTTCGTCCCGCAAAAGGTATATATGTTAACTTTTGTGAGGCGGCGCGCGGAAGGTTATACACAAGGGTGCGCGAAGGGGGTTCCCTTATCTGCGACATAATTAATTCCATTTGATTTCTATCGTTGGATGTGGCGGTTCCAACTAATTAAAGCCCAGAGATTTCCCCTTTTTCGCTCTCTTTCTCTTTTACTCTTATGCAAATCGTTTCATTACTAGCCCTCTTTCTTATAACCTCTTCTTCGACTGCCATAATAATGTTTGTCTTCTTCTTTTTCTTCTATATATTCTCTTCTGACCTCACTCAGAAGATACTCCACTTTTTTTTTTTAATATACACTTATTTATTTCAGATGCTCGATTTTTACGATAAACTGTTCGTTTTTTAATATTTCCTTTTTGTTAACTTCATTACTACGACATAATTTTTTTTCTTCTTCTTTAATAATAATAGTTGGTTTGCAATTGAATGTTTTTTGGAATCTCTCTTCATCGCCTAATTATTATGGACGTACATAGTAATAGTAATGAGATACTATACCCGCATTTTGTTCTCTGACTCTAAATTTATCACCACAATAATTGCCAATCGTTTACCTGCACGAGAATATAACCAGTTCATCGTGTGCGATGTGTATATTACATATACACAAGCAAATTGTGAGTATGCGCGCAATTATCAATGTGAAAACTCCCCATCAATCGACGTCATTAATTTTTACCTCATTTACATTTTCAATTACGCCCTTTCGTCCCTTCAAATTTGCGAGATTATCTATACTCAAGTTTAGAAAAAAAAAACACCAATACTTTAATTTACCATTTGTTTGGAAATTTCTTTGATGGCAAATTAAAGAGTTCACTGCGCATCGATTCAGAAATAATCGTATATGTACATAAAGGGATAAGAAAATTGCTTCCACGTATATACATGTCAAGTTTATTAATTGAGATCAAATTAAAACGATCTTTATGGGGCAGATGTGCGGAAATATATTAAATCGATCTTAATTAGTGTCCCATTGGTCGGTATTCTCAAAGTGCTTTTCACTTGAAAGTTGATTTTACTATTTTATTTTATTTAGATGAGAATCTTCAAATTGAAGGTGACGAACTTTGAAAAAAGGGACCTTAGATGCAAAAAGTTTTAGGTTAATTTTGTAATTCAAGGAGGAAAAATACAGAAGGAGGATCAACTATTAATACAAACAATTGATATTTATTTTTATTACATTCAAAATGTTCAATGAAAACAGATTTTCCGTAATTGAAAAGGAACACATAAGCTACAATTCCTTTGCTTCTGATCTCTTTCTTCAGAGCGCGTCACAAAAAAATGCTTTTCAAGTTACTTTCTACTTTTCGAATACAAAAAATGAAAATTTTCTCCAGAGAAATTTGATAATAGCTAATAAACAAAAAGCTTAACTGGAAAATAGAGGAGCAGGTAAGGAAGCTAAAAATATATGGTAATATAATGACGAAGAAGATCACTTTTAATAAGGCAAAGCATGGGACTTGAATGAAGGAAAGAAGACGAAGGAAAGAAGACGATGGAAAAGAAAAAGAGAAACGAAGAATAAATAAAAAATAAATAATAATAATAATTATGCAATAAATAATTCCTTTTCATGTGATGAGAATGTGGAAGTAAAATAGAGACGAAGGAGTAGAAGAAAAAGTATAGGAGGAGGATATAAATGATCATGATGGTAAATTTACAGATAGGGAAGAAAAAGATGTTGCCCGAGAAATAAAATTGCACAAAAGAAAGGAATCTTTGATTATAGTATTTATAATAAAGAAAAAAAAATAAAGAAACAAAGAAATTGATCATAATAATTACGATCAAACTGAAGGAAGAGGAGAAGAAGAAGGAAGTGAAAGACGAGATAATAGTGATGATGTAAAATTTAGATAAATCTATTGCAATTCTATACTATTGGATTTTTTTCTATCACGCAGATGGAAGATAAAGTATGAAGCAAAAAACTTTCATATAAATAGATTAATGTCACAGAAATTAAAAATTACATCACAACTGATTAATCAACTGTCTTGAATTTATGTCACTTTTACTATTTCTGGAGTAAATTTACTAATTTTACTAAAATTTACTTTAGAAATAGTAAAATTTACTCTAGAAATAATAAAATTTACTCTAGAAATAGTCAAAAGTGACAGAAATGCACAGAAATTTTAAACAGTTCCAGTTTTGGTTTGTAAATAGTAAATGTTACTTTATATTTTTTTCTGTGCAAACAAAATTTTAGAGTTAAATAAAAATATATTTGTCTCAGAACCTACAAAACTGTTTATTTGTTTTAATAAAAATTTCATTTCTGTCAAATAAAATTTTTATTTGAACCTTATTTCAGGGTTGAGATCTAATATAACTACCAAAATTATTATTTTTATTATTATTATTCAAAAAATAATGAACAAAAAAAGGAATAGCAGAGGATTTAACATGAAAGCGGTTCAGCAAAGTGGATGGAAAAAAAGGCATCAAATTATTCACGTGTATTTTCGGAACAGGTTCGTTATCCATTTTTGTAAACGCTATCGGTCATTTGGTATAATATCGCGGCATTGGATTCTGGTGGGTAATTGCTTCTGGAGTAATTAGCAATTGAAATGGGCTTTCGTTGCCCATACGTTTATTTCGACGCCTACATTTGCCGCGAGATTCTCGTCTCCGTATGTACATATACATATATACATACATATATATACACCATACACTGAAGCCCAAGCATGTTACTGAAGTTTACTGACAGTGGTCCTCGTGCCGTAATGGCCAATTTTTTGCCCGATCCGGAGACACAGACCTAACCCTTGGGCTTTTATTGGGGCTTAAGCAGAGGAAAGGTGGCTCCGTGATAGATGCGAGCAAACCACGACGACATGGGTGGCCTGTCCCGTCACGTAATGTACTAGCCACCCCAAAGACATTCGCCAAAACCGATATCAAACTCGAGATGAATTAGTATCTCCGAGGTGTCACGATTGGGCGGATCAACTCTTCTTCTTCTTCTTGTCTTTTTTTTTCTTTCCTATAACCTGTATACTAAAAGTATACTAAAAGTCAATCCCAAAAGAGCTTCCGCGTTAAAAGCATATTCTAACCACTCTGATTATCTTTTATCTTAAGTCCCGCACAGCTTCCCGAATTTGCGAACCCGATATGGATATTATTTTTTATCGAAGAGGAAGAAATTTTCTTCTCCTACAAAATAAATCAAGAATTATGTTTTTAAATTCTAATTGGAAATTAGAGTAAAATTTTTCAAGTTTCAATTTGAAGGTTAGTTATCAATTTATTAGGAAATGAATAGTGATTTCCAAAAGGGATTTCTTGTTGGCGACGAACGGTCTGGACCACATTTGGGATCGATTCCCGGAAGCTATAAAGAAACCGGACCACATCGCTCTTTCTTAAGGTGAGGTCCAACAACAAGGTCCCCTTGAGTGGTTCCCTGAGACCCTTAATTCTTTTCAATGACATTTTTACAAGATAACGCTCCTTCTGTTTTTTCGATTACTCGCTACAGGAAAGTGTTGAGTTTCAATAATCCTTGCAACCAAAACTTAAAATTGAGCCCAGATAAAAGAAAAGAAAAAAAAACCAAAGTACCAAGGAATATTAAATACAGTAGCCATCTGAATAGTGTTAAAATCAGAAAGCAAATTCACTTCCTCAGTTAACTATGTTACAAACATTTATTCAATATAATAATTTAAATACTTAATTGAGCAATTTATAAATTGGCCAGTACGATGTATAATTTTCAGTTGAATTCTTGACATGAGGAGACGAAGGAACACCCAGAACATCCTTGGAAGAAAAAAGAGAGAGAGATAGATTCTAATTTTGTCACATCATTACCAAAACGCATCGCTCGCGGCTCTTGTCCATTTCAATAATACTCGACGAGAACTGATCCTAATGATCTCAAAGTGACTGCGATCTTTCGTGCGATCCGATCAAGTATCATCTCATCCGAGAGATATACATCCAAGAGTGAAACGTACCTCGATGACATCTATCTTTAGAACACGATTTCTCAAAGGACATACATTACATAAAGTTCTCTCTTTGTCGCTTCTTTTGATCGATTGAAAATTGTGTCTATATAAATACATATTGTATCGCGTTATGCAATGTCTAGAGCGGGAAGATTACAGTGAACCAAAGGAACATTCTAATCGAACAGGTACATCGATATAAAGGTGCCGATTGAATCTATATATCTGTTAAGTACATATATACAAGGTAATATCGACTCGATCGGGAACTATAATTCACGTTCGGATTCAATTTTTATCCAAACGGTGCCTTGAGCGCGCAGATATTGTGGAGGAGCAACGTGTTATTTAATTAATTGCCAATAAATTCATATTAAAAT